>APFE031289218.1:8493-52126 GCA_000404065.3 Pinus taeda
TAGGAATTTGGATAATTTAAATAAAGAAATTTAGGTTGATAAGTGTGTTTGATTTATATAGGAATTTGGATAATTTAAACAAAGAAATTTAGGTTGATAAATGTGTTTGATTTGGAATAAGCTTTTTAGAATTTTAATTTAATTATCAATAATTATTAGATGGAACTTCATTGGAATATTCTAGAATATTCTTAGTATTATCCAAAAATTAAATATTAAGATTTATCTCCAAAATAGCTTTGAAAAAATAATCACATTACATTTGCCTATTAATCGTTATTAATTAGCATTAACCAATATAAATTAAGCTAAATTATATTATTCTATACCATCTTTTCTACCGAATAATTTTTACTTTGAATAGCAAGAATTAAACTATCCCACCTCACTTGTTTTCTATGCGTAAATTGCTTTCACTTAACATCTTGAAAAGTTTGAAAAAAATAAATAAAATTAAAGTAATTTTATATTATTATAAATTAAATATTCAAATCTAAATATAATTTAAAATATTAGAAATTAAATTTAATAAAATATAAATCTTTATCTAGATATCTCTCAATCTCAACCTTGGGAAACCATTTATTTACGAAGTTGATATCACTATAGCCAAGACATTGTTGGGAATCTATCAAGCTGTGCACCAGGTTTTGAAGTTGTAATCTAATAATTAAGCATGGAAGTTTGGTCTCCAGAATTCTTGTAACACAATCCCGAATAAACCCATATAACCTTGAAAACTACTTAGAACGTAATTTCTTAAATGGGAAGATAATAATAATAAACAAACAAAACCACCATGCACCCGTTCTTTCATTTGACTGCCATGGCATTAGACGTACACTAGGCCTTTGATTTGATTGCCATGGTGGGATTAGACGTAAAGATATATGTGGATGCAGCGGTTCCGCTTACCTATCACTTATATTCGACCCCTGCATGCGTACAGTTCTCCTGAAGTGCTGGACATCTTGTTATTTGCATAAAAACAATATAATTAGGTCGCTGCGGTTTGTCTGGTTCTTGCCAGACGACGAGTAAATATTTTGATATCAGAGAAATAGAAGCTCTCTTAATACAAAAATAATATATTTTAACGTACCTACAAATAAGTTATACGTACCCTTTCTAAGATCTCCTCAAAGTTCATGCCTGGCAAGAAAACAAAAATCATAACTTGAACAGAACAGGCTACCTTACAATCATTTGTCTTGGAGAAAAAACAGAAGCCGTAAATTGAAGAGAACAAGCTACCTGACATTGTTTCTGTCGTTAGTCCGTCCTTCCACAAACTGCCCTGCCTATGACCATTCCTATCATCTGTATTGTCTGTTTAAAACCTTCGATTTGACATGCTACCAAGTTGTTTGTCAAGAATGAACAGTGTGGGCTTATTGAATCTTGCACATGTATCTAAAATCTAAGTTAACATGGAAATTTATTTTAAATTTTCGCATCCATTTTGTATCTTTCATTTTTTTAATTAATTTTTTTTTATAGATCCGTCAAATTACAAGAAATGAATTTTTTTTATAAATTTGTCAAATTACAAGTCAGGTAATACCAAATATTTTGATGGATCAAATTTCTTTTCACTCTAAAATGGTTTATATTTTAAGAGATCTGATCCCTTTGAGTTTTGATCTAGGCAGATGGAACACAAGAGTAGCAAGTTAAAGACATAGATCCCCTAGGCTTTTAGTAGATTAAGATTTAAAATAGATTTAAGATGGTATTTCTTTTCAATTGTAAATTAATTTTATATTTAGAATTAAATGAATTACACATCTAGTTCTTATTAATTTCATAAGGAATTAATTGATTTTTTTTCATTTCAATCTTTTTGTCTGTGTACATTGGAATATTTTGTTATGGTTCTCATACATACATATATAATTTCTCTTTATATGCACATAAGTTTAGTCTAAATAATAGATAAAATGGTCTTTTGAGGGCATTTATTTTTGTTAAACTTTGATTTTAAATTACTTGATTTATATACTTAGAGTATCACTGAGTTTTTTATGGCATTAAATCCATTTATATATTCAAAAATATATTTTAAACAACGAAAAATTACAATCTTGCTTAACTTTGTCTCAAGATTCTAATGAAACATTTATATGAAATTGATCTTGAAATAAATTAGTTATCATAGAGATTCAAATAATTTATTAAGTGTTATATTAAAATATTTTTAGAAATATCAAGATTCTAATGAAACATTTATATGAAATTGATCTTGAAATAAATTAGTTATCATAGAAATTCAAATAATTTATTTAAGTGTTATATTCAAATATTTTTAGAAATAATAAAAATTATATTTCTGATTTACATTCAAAGTGAATATAATGTTTTTAGCACATTTTTTAAGGAAATGCACTGGGACTTTGAATTTAACGAAATGCACTGGCACTTTGAATTTAACGAAATGTGATGTACTAAGTTTATCCATCTACTTTATGCCATTTGTTTATTCTGTTTTTAGTCATTCAGTACTATGTGTATTGATCTGGGACTTTGAATTTAACGAAATGCACTGGGACTTTGAATTTAATAAAATGTGATGTACTAAGTTTATCTATCTACTTTATGCCATTTGTTTATTCTGTTTTTAGTCATTCAGTACTATGTGTATTGATCTAGTTTTTGACGCCGTATAACTATCTTATATGGACCCATGAAGTTTGTATCTGCCCTCGATGTTTCCTATGGCTGACACACGGGCCACTTTTTGTATATTTTGATGCTTTTATATTGACTCAATATAAAACAATGGTGCTTTTTCTTATGAAGAAAAGTTTATCAACCTACTTTACATCCGGTACAGTTGCTTAATATTAAGAATCATCTCTGAAATCAAGTAAGTGCTAAGAAAGAAAAATCTACAAAATCAAGCGCAATAAATTTAAACACTCAATTTATACTCAATTTATATGGGATAAATTTATACACTCAATTTATATTAAATAACTAATATATATATGTGTTGATAGATATGTTATTTGGGAAAAGTTTTTACCATTTCTTACATTCACATTAGCTTTTATTATTAGAATAAGATATGAATTTTTAAACTTTTATGAATTGAAAAAAATTCATAATAATATTTAAAATTAACAATTTGTTTCCAAATTAACTTATATTAATTAATTTATTCAAATTATTAATTTAAAAATTCATATCTTAGTTATATTCACATATAGTTTTCAGATATGGTTCATAGTAGAGCAAAAGGCTATTTACAAATAATTCTTTTTAAAACTAGAGTCAATATCCATATTACATAATTAAAAATATCATTACTATATATGTGTTTGTTTAGATATATTATGAAATAAATGTTTGTTTATTTTAGATTAAATCTATTTGTATTAATTTAATAATTTATATAACTGCCTTAATATCTACAACCTACATAGAAATATAATTGTGGGTACTCACAATATATTATTATTATTATCTAATTTTAAGGTCACAGCCAAGCCAGACACCAAATTGGTGTATTAAATCCCTTCTTTGTGAGACAAGAGACTCACCTTCACTCAGCGATTTGATTGCTAAGCCTACAAAAACCTACATACACTACCCCTCTAATTTTGCACCGTTAAACTTTTTAGAAAGAAACACATGCTCTTAACCATTAAACCCACTCAATAACTATACAAATTTAATAAATCACTAATATATTAATACAATAATACTAACGCAAATTACTTTATTACATTTATTACATTAAAAACAAAACATATGAAATCAACACAATGCAACCCACTTTCATGGAGCTGCACAGTATACTCTCACGCAATTGCACAGTGTAGCCTGCTTTCATAGTGAACTTTCTTCGTTACTATAGCTCTGCAGGTGTTTTTTTAACGATATCACTCTGATCTACTTGCCCACGAAATTGATGCTTGCGTTTCGCCTTCCAATCTTTAATACCTGATGCCTTCTCCACATTGATTACAGATCAGCAGTGGATTCACGCAGGCGAATCACATGAATAGTTACGTGATTGTATGAAGTGTGATTAAATTATTTAGAATATATATCTTGAAATGCGGCGATGGACAAAATTTGCTTGCCTGATCAGCCGAAGTATACTAATATTTCTTTTAAAGATTTTGAAATCTCTACAATGGTTTTGCGATCGTGCAAAGGCATCTTTCTCCCCGCATTCAGAAGCATTGCTTTTGTCGTTAATACAAAGATCGTGGATCCTTGTCCCCAGGTACTATCCATGCTAGTTTAGACACTGGATCTATTAGCAAATTTCTTATTTGATCTGACAACCATATGATATCGAGGTTAGTGGTTTGGGCAACATTGTTTGTGTGCGCGGGGCCGTTTTGGCACAGAGATAGCAGACATCAACGTTATATATCATAGCAGGTTTCATCATCGCTTTGATATATTTACAGAGAGCTGGAGAAGCTTACAGACGTCGACAAGCATAAAGTCATCTAGTGTATTAACTAGCAATTGTCCCAAAAGGTACAAAGAGAGGACGATAGGATTATTAAATTGAAATTGTTGAATTTTTCTAGAATAGATAATTGGTCTATGGAAATCCTTGCTATCTTGCACTGAATCATTGTGCAATTACTTTTCTTTAGATGTGGCTATTGCTATCTGAATAAATTAATCACCCTCATGAAAAGAATTTTAAGGTGGCGATTGCTAACTGATATGATTGCTAACTGATATTCTGTGTATGGATTTTGACAATATTAACTCGCAGTGACCATGTATCCAAACAATGAAAATTTGAAAATGGATTCAAATAGAGGGGAGATCAGGAGGGTGCGCAGCACCGGCTTGTTGGGGGGATTCATCTCCTTCTGAAGCAGGTAGGGGATTTTCAGAAGGTTTGATCTTTGGAATTTCACTGGGCATCTGAACAACCTCTCTCATGGTAGCCTCTCTACGGTATTTTCTTCAACACATGCCATTGCCACACAGAAAACGTGGATAACGTTGTGCAAAGGAACTGAAGACAGCCTCTCATCCAAAATGTTTGAAACTCCTTCCTTGGTTGAGTTAAGTCATCTTGTTTACCCATTGAACAATATCTACACCATCTCCAAAGTCCCCCACCGGCCTTCTACCAGTGACTAGTTCTAGCAGCACTACTCCAAAGCTATAAACATCACTCTTTTCATCCAGTTTCAGCGTGTATGCATTTTCTGAAAAAATAACACAAGAAAAATACTGTATGAGAACTTACATATAAGCATTCGATCCATCGGCAGCCTTCATCTAATTGATTCTCTTCAGAGAAACAGAGGGCATTGAAATTTCACATTGAAATAATATTAAAGGCAAGGAGATAAGCTTGATTGTTTACCTAGAGCAATGTAACAATAGGAACCTGCAATGGAAGCATTGCTTTTCTTCAAAGCCCTGGCTTTGATGATGGTACCAGTGACTAGTTCCAGCAGCACTACTCCAAAGCTATAAACATCACTCTTTTCATCCACTTTCAGAGTGTATGCATTTTCTGAAAAAATAACACAAGAAAAATACTGTATGAGAACTTACATATAAGCATTCGATCCATTAGCAGCCTTCATCTAATTGATTCTCTTCAGAGAAACAGGGGGCATTGAAATTTCACATTGAAATAATATTAAAGGCAAGGAGATAAGCTTGATTGTTTACCTAGAGCAATGTAACCATAGGAACCTGCAATGGAAGCATTGCTTTTCTTCAAAGCCTTGGTTTTGATGATGGCAGCAGAGGAAAAAACCAGTGAGCATAATAGCAAACCTATGACCAGAACCAGCTTTGCAGTGGAAGAAATCAAAGAACCCTTAACATGAGCATGCAGCGAATTGCGCTGAACTGTGCAAGGTCCCAGATACAGCCCACACAATCCAGGGTTCCCAACGAAGGAAGTTGCATTGAAGAAAGTGAACTGGCCACCATTTGGTACAATAGTAGACAGATTATTGCAGGAGAAATCCACAAAAGTCAAGCTCTGCATCTTCCAGAGAAATGATTCCGTGAGATATTCAGATAATTAAGGATGCCCAGACTGGTGATTGTAGAAGGAATTGGGCCACTCAGATTATCCCTACTCAAATATATATATGATAAAAGCTTCCATTGGCTTATCCCATCTGGGATTTTCCCCGAGAATCTATTGTTGCTGAAATCCAACTTGCTCAGTTGTCTCAGTTCATTGATCTCAGTAGGAATAGGTCCTGTAAATTCATTTCCATTAAGCAAAATCTTTGTTAAACCAACGAACTTGCCAATAGTCCGAGGCAGGGGTCCGCTGAGCATATTATTGGAGACAGTCAAAGCCCCGGGGAAACTTAGCAAAATCTTTGTTAAACCAACGAACTTGCCAATAGTCCGAGGCAGGGGTCCGCTGAGCATATTATTGGAGACAGTCAAAGCCCCGGGGAAACTTCGATACCCTTCGGCATTAGGGGACCAGTCCAGACACCTACTTAACAGGGGATGCATACTGAAATAAAATTCAACCTCTCGTATGTGTTATTTTTCAGTACATCGAGAGGTTCATTTTCTCAAAATTTGCAGAGAGCATTTCATTGTTGATTTGCGGAATTTATTAAAAATGAAAAACGTCGTGACCTCAGTAAGATGGGAAGAAGATTTGAATTACCTTCTGGCTGGAGGGAATGCCTTTGAGATAAGGTGAGCTCAATACCTGCAAAACACGACACAGGTTCAAAAGGATTATAAAGGATTATAGAAAAGCTTTGTAAATTTTGAAGAAACCCTAACTGATCAAATCTCCAAAGAAATTTCAACCAAAGAATCTATTTCTTGTTTTAATTGTCCTGTGTAAAGGAACGAGAAAATTCAAGGTAAGCAATGGAGAAGTCTCTGTTGCATAAGTTTAAAAAAATGATCATTTTTGTCACAGATAATTTCTCTAAACATTATATTTTATGATAATCCATGCTTGGTGGGAAACAAATTCCGAAGCTTGTTTAATATTGAAACCGGAAAGTATTTGATGTATTTCGAAGCATTTAAGCAATCTCTGTAGTAACTCTATTTTCATGCGACAATCTTATAGATGGGTTTGTAACTTTGTATGTTAATTGTATAGATTCTTAACCTCGAGGAGCATATCAGACCGTGAAGTACCTATTGATACCCGTTTGATCAGTAGTTGTATAATTGATCAAAACCATGCTTCACAACTTCAAAGTGCATGTCAGACTGGGGGTTGAATGGGTTGCTATAATAACATCTGGACATCAAGCTTCAAACCTCAAAAGTGCTCATCAGACCAAGAATTAAATGGGTTTCTACAATAGTTGTACAATAGCTAGACATCATGCCTCACAAACTCGAACTGCAAATAAAACCAGGAATTGAATAATTTGTATAATGGTTATATGATTGATCAACCCTCAAAACTCAAAGTCCACATAAGACCAGGGATTACATGGGTTTGTAGTTATATAATTTATCAACATCAAGATTCACAACGCTAGGGATTAAATAAATTTGTATGATACATGTGTGATTGATCATCATCTACCCTCACAACTCAAAGAAAATATTAGACCAGGGATTATAACTCAGAGAATATCAGACCAGGGATTATATGTGTGTGTAGTTTATAATTTATCAACACCAAGATTCGCAACCCCAAAATGCATACCAGGCCAGGGATTAAAGAGCTGCCTACAGTAGTTGTAAAACAGCTTGACATAAAGCTTCTTGACATCGCAGTGCATATCAGACAATGGGATTAAATGGGGCTATATAACAGATGTATAAAATCTCGACATCAAGCTTCACCACCTCTAAGTGTATAGCAGACCAGTGTTAACCAGGGTTTAGATGGGTATCTGAAAATCATAATCGCAACATATACATGATAAATCTATTGAAGTCCTGACTTGTCTTAAAAACTGAAAATATGGACACACACCTGTACATGTATATATCCTTCCCGTGGCTCAGCTGCCGCCTGCAGAGATAACAAGCACTGAGAAAATCTGGAGCATGAAAACCCGGAGAATCCGCTAGTCCTTGTACACTTTCTAACTCTCAGAAGTTTAGAGGCAAGCTTAACGACCCGACGCAGGAGGAGTTCTCAACGAACCCTCTCTGCGAACCCACCTGGAGAAAGATGACCTGGTAGATTTCTTTTAGAATGAGGAAGCTCCATGCGGTCAGGTTACAAGGTCAATTGGAAGCTACCAACTCCTTACCTGTGCAAATGAGTAGATAATCCAGGTTAGTCCCAGTATAGCAACCCAAAGCGAAATAAAAACGAAAGGACCAGAAACATTGTTTTGTTACCTGAAACAGAAGCCGGTTCTCCCGAAGCCGCGAGCCAAACCTGTTGCAAACAAAGGAAAAGTCTCATTGTAAACTCAGACAAAAAGAAAGGAAAAGGAAATTATCAGGAGGATGAGGTGAGATGATTACCTTTTGAAGACAGAGGAAGCCGAACCGCTCCACCTGGGATTCACCCTTGCGCATCAAAACGAAACCCTTTCTTTCTGTATCAGCATAACCCTGCATATGGAAGACAGATGAAACCCATCTCCTCCATTTTGATAGGAAGACAGAGCAATACCCGAACGCTGAATTTCAATAGCAAGAAGGCTTACCTGAGGGCAAGGCATGCAATCTCGGCAGGACCTGGTAGATTTCTTTTAGAATGAGGAAGCTTCATGCGGTCAGGTTACAAGGTCAATTGGAAGCTACCAACTCCTTACCTGTGCAAACGAGTAGATAATCCAGGTTAGTCCCAGTATAGCAACCCAAAGCGAAATAAAAACGACAGGACCAAAAACATTGTTTTGTTACCTGAAACAGAAGCCGGTTCTCCCGAAGCCGCGAGCCAAACCTGTTGCAAACAAAGGAAAAGTCTCATTGTAAACTCAGACAAAAAGAAAGGAAAAGGAAATTATCAGGAGGATGAGGTGAGACGATTACCTTTTGAAGACAGAGGAAGCCGAACCGCTCCACCTGGGATTCACCCTTGCGCATCAAAACGAAACCCTTTCTTTCTGTATCAGCATAACCCTGCATATGGAAGACAGATGAAACCCATCTCCTCCATTTTTGATAGGAAGACAGAGAAATCCCCGAACGCTGAATTTCAATAGCGAGAAGGCTTACCTGAGGGCAAGGCATGCAATCTCGGCAGGACCTGGTAGATTTCTTTTAGAATGAGGAAGCTCCATGCGGTCAGGTTACAAGGTCAATTGGAAGCTACCAACTCCTTACCTGTGCAAACGAGTAGATAATCCAGGTTAGTCCCAGTATAGCAACCCAAAGCGAAATAAAAACGACAGGACGAGAAACATTGTTTTGTTACCTGAAACAGAAGCCGGTTCTCCCGAAGCCGCGAGCCAAACCTGTTGCAAACAAAGGAAAAGTCTCATTGTAAACTCAGACAAAAAGAAAGGAAAAGGAAATTATCAGGAGGATGAGGTGAGATGATTACCTTTTGAAGATAGAGGAAGCCGAACCGCTCCACCTGGGATTCACCCTTGCGCATCAAAACGAAATCCTTTCTTTCTGTATCAGCATAACCCTGCATATGGAAGACAGATGAAACCCATCTCCTCCATTTTGATAGGAAGACAGAGCAATCCCCGAACGCTGAATTTCAATAGCGAGAAGGCTTACCTGAGGGCAAGGCATGCAATCTCGGCAGGACCTGGATGACGGTTTCGAAAACTGGAACCTACACTTCGTCGATCGGAAAGCAGAATGGAAGGAATACAACAGAGGAAGACTCAAATGACTGAACTTTCGCAGCAAAAGGCAGAAACCAAATCGCGTTCCGCTAGACCAAAATTTGATGCCACGTGTCGACCTAGAAATCAAAAGGACGACGAAAGCTTGTTTCAAAGAAAGGCCTATCGGCCTAAATATATATAAAATGATTTTTGGCTTGTGGAAGGATTTATGTATTAATATATTGATGCAGTGTTATTTAAGAGAAGTCGAAGTTGGTGGATTTTAGCTATCACATTAAAATCAAGTGAAGTTGCTGCTAGCTAAGGAAAGGATCCAATGTTCGTAGGAAAATAAGTTCCTGCCAGATAAAGAAAGGATCCAGTGTTCGTAAGTAAATTCCATGTTCAACTTATCTAGTGGAAAGAATTTTTTTGAAGAGGGAAAATTTTTTTTTTTTGGAAGATGGTGGCGTTGTTATATTATTAAAAAAAAAAAAAAAGAGGTTGTCCATAGAAAATTTTATGGTGCATTTTTATTATATTGTAGTGCGTTATTGCATTTTTATTATATTGTAGTGTGTTATTGTTTAAGTGTAGTGTGAAAAATCAAATATTGTAGAACCATAAAGAATAGGCCAATTATTAGATAGACTAGTGTGACTCTCACTACTACTCCAAGGGCACTTTTAAAACATTTTTTTAAGACAAAAGAAATCTTTTGCCTTAAAAAGCCAATTTTTATTTTAGTTATTTTAATTTAAAATTTAATATCAATTGAATTGTCTTAAATATAAACTTTAAGACAAAAATACTTTAAGTCAAAACTTTATATTTAAGACAAAAGAAGTTTGAGACAAAAAGATTTTATGGCAAAACTTTCTATTTAAGACAAAATTAATTTAAGACAAATATTTTGAGACAAAACTTTATATTTAAGACAAAAGTAGTTTGAGACAAAAACATTATAAGACGAAACTTTATATTTAAGACAAAAAGAGTTAAAGACAACATTATTTTAAGACAAAAACAATTTAAGACAATTATTTTAAGACAAAACTTTATATTTAAGACAAAAACAATTTAAGACAATTATTTTAAGACAAAACTTTATATTTAAGACAAAAAAAAATTAAGACAATTATTTTAAGACAAAACTTTATATTTAAGACAAAAATAGTTTAAGACAAAAATATTTTAAGACAAAACTTTATATTTAAGACAATGGCCACTTTAGATAGAACCTATTTAAGACAATTAACAATTAAGAGTTGTTCATGCTTTATCTTTACATAGAATGTGTCATCTTTGGGCATGGGGGTTGTCGTTTGTCATGCAAAGGGAGGTTTGTTTTGCTCCAAGGGAAAATATTTGTGAGAATGGGTTGTCCTCACAACATAGACATGTTTCGCACTCATTTCACACACTCTTACACAAGTTTCGCCTTTATCCTCACAAAGTCTATCATTGGAGCCACACTTGTCGTAAGCTGCCACAAAGATTGTTGCATTAAGAGAAGTATGTGTTATATGTTCTAGATGGTCTATGTTGTATTGTTAAGTGTTCAGGTGTGTGATCATAGTCAACTTTTATCACTCTTCACATCAGTTCCACTAATCCCACACTTAGCCAAATTTCAAAGTTTCCCTAGCGGCCTAGCCACATCCAAAGTTCTTAAACTGCTCACTTCACATCTCTAACCTTCAAGATTTTCCCTTGCCTACTAGAACTATGCAATGCACAGAAATCCCAACCTCCCTTAGCATTCAAAACTACATAGTGGTTCCTCGAATGTCCTTCCCTCAGCTGGAACCCACTATCTCCAAAAGCTATGAAATTTTGTCCCTTGACTACCTAGTTTTCCTTACATCTTGAAATTGTGTAGATGTGTCCTCCTAAGGCCTCATCCCAGAATAATCATTGCCCGCTGAAACTATGCAATTATGTCTCTAAGGGTCCACGAAGAAGGATGACATGTTAGATGACTCTCAAGGAGCTTAGGAGAAAGATGAAAATACCAAAGAACCCAAGGTATGATAGAATATTGTGACCACATGAAGAATCCATCTGATGCATAACCCTTTGGAAGGTAGTTATGGAAAAAAAGCACATATTTTGAAATACGCCTCTTAGTGTAGCTTAAAGGAATTCTTATCATTGTCATATCATTCTATCTTCAATGACATTCATGGTTGCAAGAACTAAAAGTCATTCCATGTGGTTTCTCTACATGTCTTGCTCCCTTTCATTTGTTTTTTACATAGCTTAGAAGATGAAGAGTATTACCACTTGTTTATTTAAGCTAGGGAGGTTGTGACCAACATGATCTTATGACTAACTAGGAATAATTCAAGGCAACCTTAGTGGGATGAAATATGTTTCATGATATGTAAATAGTCAGTACACTCCTTTGCATTAAGCCTTTCTTTGTATCTAGCATCTACCCTCACTACTTGTCAGATTTGGCTACCTACTGATAGTAGTCTCTTAGCTCTTTCCTGACAAACCAGGGGAAGGAATTTCCTTCAACCTCATTTATTCAAGGCTCTTCATAGCATGTATAAAGCTAAGAGAAGGAGATGTGGAATTTCACTATCAAAATCTTGAAAACCCTTTGCATGTTCGAATCTATCCAAGCGATTAAGTTGTCGCTCAACAACATTGTCAGTCTTGGAAAACTCAAGAAAGATCACATCACTAGATATTATAAACTTCTTATTCACTCAATCATAGAGATGGTATGCTTTGGAGGTATGTGTACCCAAAGAAGGTACATTTGTGACTCCTTGCACTGAGTTTATTTCTCCATTCCTTAGGTATGAAGGCATAACAAGAGGAACCGAAAACCCTGAGATGCCTCACTGAAGGAATGTGGCCATACCACATTTCATAGGGAGTCTTGTTTCTGATAGCATGATATGGACGTCTATTCTTTATATACACAACACATAGAACCACATCAGCCCAAAACCTTATGAACTTAACATGTGAACTATGCCAAATTCATAGTGAAAGTAATACATTCCATTGAACTATGTGTTGAAAAATGCAGCAAGAAATTCTCAATATGATTTTTCCTTGATTAAATTGAGAAAATTTCAATTTCCATGTCAACAGACAACTTGGATGATGTTAAGTTATGTGACATTGCTTGTGTCACCCAGTTTACTCAGTGAATTCGAGTTGGAGGAGTTAGAGTTCAATTATGCATATGTGATTGCTAATTTGTAGCAATAAAGGTCAATTATCTCAGGTTTTTGTCAGTTAAAATAGTTCCTTTTGGAGGAACTAGTGGAAACTCATTTAAGCAGTGGGACTTCAATTAAACTCAGTGATCATCAAGTTAACTGATCAGTCAACCCAAAATAGTTGGTGCATGCAGAGAAGTCGAGTTCCCTAATATTGGTGGATATTCCACGGCAATTTTAATTTCTTGTAGCTCACACAGTTGTAAGAACTTACCATAACCATAGTGGGGGAAGTAGATTGAGTAGGAGCTTCTTGTGAAATTGTAGAGGGAATGATTGTTGGTAACATTAATAGCCTAGCAACAATTTGTTTTGCACCACACTTCAATTTATTGTCTAGGGTTTTTGAGGGTGGATAATTTTTTCTTATGATTTTTGGTCATGCACGTCCTCACTAACTATCTTGGAAGGTCTATAATAGTTCCTTGCATGCATGTCCTCACTAAGTATGTTTTGGGAGGTCTATACTAGTTCCGTCAAAATTTATATTTGTCAAGGCTTAACTACTTATGATCTTAGGTGCTCAAAATAGTCCGACTATGGTACTCTCCAAATCATCATTCTTGAAAGGATCCAACAAAACGACTTGAGAGGAAAATGAGAATGACACACTCTTATTGGAACTAGCCTAGAACTAGTGGAATTGGTTGGTCCCAATGGTTTTAGAGTTGTACTAGTCTAGTTTAGTGGTTCAAATTGTCTAAGGTTGGTCTTGTATTGAACTGACCTTAAAACACCAAAGTGACTAGTTATCTACTAAATTGACCAATTTCGAAGAATGTAGTGCAAAATAACTAATGACCACCAAATATTAATTTTTTAATAAAAAACACTTAAAAGGAAAAAAAAACATCTTAACCCTAGTGCCTTACAAAACCTACCCTAGTAATTAATCGTAATATTTAATTTTTAAAGTTAAAGTAAAATTTGAGATTATCCTTATCTTTCCTTTTTGAAAAGGAAAGATAAAGATAATGTCAAATTTTAATTAAATTTTTTTATATTTTAGGTTGTTTCAGAGTGGTTCCAACTTCATTCAATTCAGAGAAAGTCAAATTTTAGATCCCATTCAAAATTTAGGAGGGTTAAACAGTTTTCAAGAATACAATATTGGTAGGATTGCAAGTTGTCCATTGGACTCTATGATGTATGATGGTATGGAATTGACATTGAATCAATAGCACTAGACCAATGTACCTTGATGTTGGTTGCATTGATTGTTGAACTCCTTTGTCATGAGATGTGTGTCTCCATGGCTTAAGTGAAGGTGTACATTTTCACTAGGGTCATGAAAGTGGGATTCAAAAATCAATGCAACCACAACCAGACAGTAGTACCATATGACAAGATTGTAAATTCTAAATTCTAGACTCTCAACTATGTCACTATAGTTACTCATTAGTACTATGCTTATTTTTGGACTGTAGAGTTCATTTAGAGAACCTCTGTTGATGTATTATGGTTCAAAGGTGTATGTAGTTGGTGTTGTTTTCATTATATGCACTCCTACTTAGTATAAAAATGATAAACATTATATATTTGTGTGTAAATTATTTGGATTCACATGGATGCAGATGAATATATATGTTTTTCCCTAAAATTTGAATATTTTATGTATTTTCTGAATAACCTTTTGCTCATTTTTTTTGTTGGCTCCACTCTGGTTCACATTTTTGGGTTGAGCATATGAATGCAGATGAATGTACATTATTTTACCTAAAATTTAAATGTTTTATGTATTTTTTTAATAATCAATTTTTTGGTCTAGTTTTGTTGGCTCTAGTCTAGTTAAAATTTTGGGGTTGACCATTTTGATGACTCATCTGGTTTTGATAACATTAAAACGGAAGACCCATTATTGTACCTCTTCATGACCAATGTTGTTTCCTTATAAATCCTATCAAGCATAAGTTATCTTCATGGAGAAACAACTGTGGTGAATTAAGAACACAAGTGTAATTTGTTTCTCATTCAAAAGTATGAAACATATTTTGCGGCTTGTTAAAAAAATTATTATCAACCATGGTTTATTTAGAAAATAACATATATTAAACTATATAATGAATTATTAAATTGATAACTATTTAATATGGGTTGACTTTTAGTGATATTTCTATGGATCATCTTATGATGTTGTGGACTATTTAGAAGTCTTGTCACTAGTAAGTCGCGTTTTTATGTCTCCTTCCCATGTTTATAAAAAATAAAGTAGAGAATGGATGGGAATGTTTAATTCATGATACTAAAAATGGGATCACAAATTATCTGAGGTTTACACACAATATATTGACAACGTATCCATGTGAGAAGTACTAAAGTAGAGGGATTGGATCAACCAAGCCTTTAAAATATATGAAAATATTAGGCTTCAAGAGTTCATGTGTTGTACTGATGGATGCATTAAAGAGGGACAATCAAATTAACTCAAACTACTGGAATGGGATACTGATGGGTGGAGGCTAAGTTGTAACTATTATGGGAGCCTCATCTTTAGTATCTCCTTCATCTATATGTTCTCCTTAGGCGATGGAAATTTTTCACTAAACTATTTTGAGCATTAACATTTGTTGATTACATAGTTATCTTATTTCATTAATATAATTATATTTCTTGGTAAAACAAGTAGAAAAAATCCTATTGGTGTGTTATGATTAAATGTAATTTTTCCTTCCCCTAATATTATTTTTTAACTTGAGGAGGTGGAGGATTTTGAGGATGGCATAGTATGTTCTTCTAAGCAATGCGAGTAGGCCTTCTACTTAGATTCTCTAGGTAAAGAAATTTGTTCATATGTTCTTAGATATGGTCCAAGATGAAAGTATAAATAATTGTGGTTGTATCAATATATTATTTTTCAGCCATATTTTACAGCGGAATATTTGGAGGAATCAACTTTATGTGTCATTTTTACTACTTCTCCCACCTTGAAAATTTTTGGAGAAAAGCCTTAGCATTCCATCTTAAGGCCTTAAGTGACTAAGTTTTTTGTTCTTAACCTTATTATGGACCTTGATCAATAATTCACATACTTTTTGATAACGAAAATTTTCCCAACAACAGTTTGTGACTCTCACTAGTATGAGGTCCCAAAGGGACCTCACAAAATTTGGTATGACAGGACCATTAAAATTTTGGCTCAACTCCCATGCTTAGCTGTGTGTAAGTAATATGAGATGTGTGTGATCATCACAATGATGGGTGCACCTATTGGACTAGTAGTTATACTGAATGCAAGAATGAAAGAATTCTAACCTATTTAAAGGGGAAAATTGATGAGAAAATTTGAGGTGATGGACTCATAGAAAATTACATATATCAACATTTAAGGATTGTTTATTATAAACCTGGAAGGAAAATATCAAAACAAGACATATAATAGTCATTGATCAAACCAATAAGTACCCAATATAGAAAGCAACCAAATTGAAACCAAGTACAAGGGATGATACTTCGCAAGGATCAAACATGCAATTATTCTTCTCCAACAAGTCATTATTCAGTACCTCTTGAATTTTTAATCAATTGCAGGTGGTTGTCAAATTCGTCAGCTAATAATTGGGGAGAATGTTAAGAGTATATCGCTTTATCCAGTGGTTCTCAGTGAATTCTTTAAAGAAATCTCTTTAGAAAGGCATGTGGCATGTTGCTCCTGAATCAAGCAACCAAGCATGTTTCCATGAAGCAAGGGAAGCATTAAATAAGTCTTCAAATACTCCAATATTGCAATGTGCCACAAGATAATGAGTAGATTCAAATGCTTTTCCTTTCACTTTACCAGGTGTTTTACCATTTTCAATGAAGGATTGTTCAATGTTGCTACCATAGGCAATGCACTGATGCAATAAAATTATGATACCAAACAACACACAACGATGAACCAACAAACAGTGATGAACTGATGAACCAGTTGGACATCAACGCAAATTATAGGGGTAGCATTCCAACACAGAGAGCATTGAATGCACCAAACAACATGGTTCACAACCATTAAAAAGGGCTCACCACAACATCTAAACAACCATCCAACCATTCATACACATGACTTGTAAGCCTATTTAGAACTTAAATAATACTTAGGATTAGCAAGGGTTATGAACAAAGTAATCTATATGCCACGACTGTTTTATAATAGTGTTTGTTTTTAACAACTCACATTATAATGCATACCAATCCAACACATTTCAATGTAGGGTTTGCATGGAGAAAATCAACGTTGTTGCAGGAGAGCACACACCATTGAAAGAATCAGTCACAATTTGTAGGAATTCCAGGCAAAATTCAACGATCTTCTCAGGACTTCAAATGATCTCACATGGAATATACAGTAGGGGCAAATGCTTGGAATAAGAACATAGCTATATAGAGCACAAAGCAATAGAATATAGAATGAAATAATGGTACCAAATATGTTAATGAATATGAGTTACAAGAGGAGAGAGTTGAATTGGAACCTATTGCATTGATACCATGTCAGGCTAGGTTTGTAACTTCGAATCAAATTGTGTTTTTCATTAAAATAGAATATGAATATATACAAGGAGAGAGAGACCATTGGGTTTCATCTCCCAATGTCTCTTCATCTTTTATCTTCCTTTATTTTTGGTTGTTTAGAACATTTACATAAGTTTTCCTAATCCCAAATATTGGGTGCCAACATTTCCTTTTTTGTGCATGGAGTTTCCCTAAAATTAGGAGTGCATGAGGCAATTAACTGATGTGTTGATGTTGAAGGCAGATTTTTAATCTTCTAGTGTGAGTTGATTAAGGAAAAGAAAGAGTGATTGAGTTTCAAGTGGTTGACTTGAAATAGGGCATGTTGCATGAGTATTTAACTCATTCTAATTCATCAATCACAAAAACACTTACCTTAATTAGAAACTCACTAATTTTAGGCATTTGAATTGCTTTAAAAGAAGAGAAGGCACAAGATTAATCATTATTTTGGTGAGCACAAGTTCGTGAGGCCAAGCAATAGGAAGCAGAAGTTTCTGTGTGGAGCTTGTGAGAGGGAGAGTGTGTGAGAGAAGCTTGTGCATAAGTTAGCAGAGGGCAGCAAAGATCAACAATATTGTAAGGATTTCATTCTTAGATCAAGTACGAAAGATAGGTGTGTCTTTCAGATTGAAACAATTGTATTTTGTAAGAGATCAATTGCTCAATTTTTGTTATCAATAAAATTATCATCAAGCAAAGGGTTTTCCTAGTTGGATTTCCTAGTAAAAAACGTTTTGAATTGTGTGACTCTGTTTTATTCTCCGTTCCTATTCTGTTACACTCCAGTAGAGAATTTTTGTGTCTTATGAATAGAACTAGGTTCAGATTGTTCATAGTAACAGATCAAATTCACGGAAAATATACACTCTACATGTCTCAACTTTGCCTAATTGTCAGGTCATGGACACTACTATGTTCATCGGCAACCCTCCTCCACAAGACCTCAAAGTGGACGTTGAAAACATGGTCCCAACCCTACATTTTTTTCATGTGTTCTACAAACTCATCCACTTGACAAGTGTTAACTTTCTTCCATGCAAGTTTTCATCTATTATATGTATTTTTAAACTTTATAAGATGTCAAATTTAATGCCAAATTTTATTAGGGAATTTTTTATTCGTGAAATTTTTTCAAACTTCAATGTTGTCAAGCTTGAATTCAAATTTGAACTAGGTGACTTTTCCCTACTTTGAGCTTGAACTATCCTTTTTCCATCTTGTAGTTGTAACCATATCCTACTACCACTTCCACCTAGATTATTGCTAGAGGATTTGTTGAATATTCTTTGGGTTGATTCCTATCTTCTCTCTGGGTTGGTGGGATCCATGAGGGCCTTTTGAATGGGTGAGGCTTTAATATATCCCATGTTTGCTCTCACCCTGTTGAAGACCTCCAAGGGGGAGTAATTCTCTTTTAAAACATTGTGTTGCATGCTAGTTGTAAAGACCATATCACCTCGAGAAGTAAGACCAGGGAGTTTTCCATTTCCCCTTATGATAATCCAATAGGGGACATTTGGTTGGGCCTTCCAAAATTTTTCATCGAATATTATTGCATGTGAAAATGGTATTTATTAGTGCCAACTATGTGAGGAAGATAGATTTGGGGGGAGCCTTGACCTTCAAATAATGCTTTGCTACGAAGGTGGTGGGTCTTGGATTTGTTGGTGGTTAAAAATAAATTCATATGCCAATTTAATTGAGTAGGTGCCCTAGGTTGGATTTTCACTCCAAGCATTTGATTCCTCTTCTCACCTTCTCTTGATTCTAGCCTTATTTGGTTGAAGCCTCATCTCCTCCCATTGGATTGTTGCTAACCGTATTAGCCCTAAGTTGATATTACTACTCTAGACCTAATCTAGAGATTGGTGAGTTTGTGGGAAATATAGATCTACTAAGTGCTAAATGCCTTTAAAGCTTAAAAGGTTCCATGAGCTGACCTAGGATTTTGTAGTGTACCTCTTTGCCTATCGAAAAATTTGTAGCCACTTGGATGCTAGCCTTGTTTCTAGTTTCCAAATTAGGTAAGATCCAATTAAATGGTAAGAAGATGATATATCTTTCCAAAAAATTTACCCCCTTTTTTGGTTCTTGTATGGGGATCTCATTCAATTTGTGATAGTTCTGAGGGAAATATATTTTAGATGTAGGATTTCCTGCCATAATATTTTTCTTGTGCACAATTTATAGCCTCCAAATTATTGAGCTTTACATTAACTGCTGGCCAAACCTCCAAAGCCTCTAAGAGTAGCTTGAACATCTCTTTGTATATTGTAGACATTTCTTTATCCTTGGGTTCAAAATTAGGAAGGCCGCTTTATTTTTTAACTTTCTTGGTCAAAGAATTTGTAAAGCCTAAAGAATCATATGGATTTTTTACATTTACTCTTACTCTGATCATGTAACCTCCTACAACTAGAGTCAAAAGTGGCATATCCATAGACTGAACTTGCCCCTCTGTGTCTAATGTTGCCTATGCTTCTACTTGATGTTTTTTTCCCATGCAACAAGAAGCCCAATGAGCTCTATATCTAGATGTTTTTTCTTGGGGGAGTGTTTTGATATAGTCCAAGGCGACAGAGAAAATTTAGCATCTATGACACAATTTGGGCTTGGTAGCTATAAAAAAAGTTTGAATGCCGTAAGTAAGCTGGAAAATGTGAACCAAATTAGAAATTGAATGGCACTCTTCAACTAGTATTTCCTTCATATAATGGATCCTTAGATTTATCTTGCTTTCTACCAAGAGAAATATATGTAATAGTTGTGGTATGAATATATGCAGAGCTCGGTTAACTATATTCTTGTTCTCTGGTTGGGACATTTTTTAAATCTCAAGAAATGTGTGAAGTATGGTTTTCACAACAACTTCATGAGCCTGGAGATATTGGAAAAACATAACAAAGGCACACGACTTGCTGGAACTTTCCTTTTGAGTGAGACAATTTTCCACTAAATTTTCAAGTTCCTTTTTACGTTCCATAAGATCATTAAGGACATACTTCAACAAGTGCATTGCTAGCTGCAAAAAATTTGTCTTTAAGGGCTCACTGTTTTCTGCACTTATCCTTTCAAGTGGATCAATCATCTTTTCCACAATGGTTTTTATAATAGAAGAATCAATAGCATGACCATTTTGAAAGGCATGGACCAACATAATAAGAATCAAAATTTGCATAGCAATGACTACTTCATCATGTGTCAGTTCCTTGGACCAAAATAAATTTGGAAAGTGCACTAGAAGTGCCTTGTTCATTTGAGGATTGTATCCTTGTTTATCGGGTCTTTGACAAGCCTCTCACTTTATTTCACCTATTCCAAGATGATTCTTTGTTCATGACATATGCAATTTTGTAGATGACAATTATTGTTCAGCCAATCTAGCAACAATTTAACCAATGTTGACACCTGTGAAATTCCCTAGAGATGGGCATCCTGCTACATGGTCTTCCTAGTAGTCTGTATGTAACCATTACCCCAAACTTCCATCACCTGAACGTTGACATGCCCCGGTGAAAGAAGAATAATGGAGCTTGTCTCCAAAAATTTTCCATTTCCCTAAGTTACAAATAAAAAGAGTCTAATTCTATAGCCAATAGACTAATAACTTCTTGAAATACCTTTAGTGAGCTATGCATAGCTCTCACCTATCTCTATGGCTCAATTTTCCCAGCTAGACTCATAGTGCAGAGCCCCAAAAATCTATTTTATGGGCTATTGATGCAACAATTCACTAAAGAAACTTTATCAGCTACCTTCAATGGTTATGTGCTTAAACCCCGTGATAGGAGAATAGTAGTATTCAAAGGTAATGAGTGAAGCCCAATAAATTCCATAAAGTTAGAGCTAGATCCTTCGAAGGAGAGTCTCAAAACTGACGCTATCTTTGTGACTCATCATTCTCACTCATGGCTAAGGTTGGATCCACACTTATGTTGACCAACCTATTGAAAATGATCTATTAGCTTTTCCATAACATAAAATCAACAAATCAATTGAAACATAGCAATGGACTATGGAAGTGGGACAGAACCCTAAGGAAAAACTCTCTAAAAGGTACTAAAAGAGTTAATTGATTGGTTGCGTCTAAGATCATATTATCGAGGGGTTATGATGGTGGATCAACTACTTCTGGCACAAGGTAAATTGGTAATGGTTCTCATGGATATGGGTAAACTATTGCCTCTCCCATTTATATTCCACCAAATCATTCACAAATCATTTTGATGATGCGACATTATTTGATTGCATAATCCTATGGTATAAACCACTCGAGCTAGGACAATCTAATGCTATTTATTTAAATCTACCCATAAGGATCCAGTAATCATGGTCATGCCATCCCACCAATGAGCATGGTTCATTCTCTGGAAAATCACTGTCAAAACTATCATTTGTGGTGAATCTTAAACACAGTCTCATGATGTCCATTTAGGGAAGCATAATTCACCCTTTGTTTGAATCAAATTACCCCCCTAGCATTCCCTTTACCTTTAAATGTAGGCATATATTTTCCTTCTAGATGACTATTAAGCTTCCCATCTCTATTTCACCTCCCTCTCCTACCCTCATGAACTCGATAAGCTGAATTTAACCAATCTCAATGTATCTGAGATAAACAATCCATCCAACTGTGTAGATTGAGTTGAGACCCTTTTAGAAACTAAATCCATCCCTCCACAATGATATATCCCTCCCCAACAACATCATCATGCCCTATTGGAGATCTATTATTCCCATGATCACTATAAATTTATGAGTCCTTCACTTACATATTTGGTAACATCATCATTCAGATCACTTATACTTTGTTGTGTTGTTTCTTGTGTTATGATTTCTTTTAATGGAAATATCTCCCTAGTAGGCATGAGTAACTAAATTCAAGTTCTTATTTAACTCTTGCGTTAACATACTTAATTTTCATTTTGACCTATTTGGTTTCAAATTCTTGTGTGGTTGGTTTACTAGTTGACTACTAGCATTCACCAAGTGGTTATTGATGATCATAGTTAGTCTAGAGTGAGCGTTGGATTTTTCCTTGAAAACCAAGACCCAAGAATAAGCACTTATCATAGAACATTTCAGAGCCCATACTAGTGGAAGGCCAATTATGCAGTGGGACTTTAGTCAAACTCAGTGATCATCCAGTTAATTGATCAATCAACCCAAAATATCTACTGCATGGAGAATTCAAGTTACCAAAATATGGTGGAGATTCCAAGGCAATGTAACATCAATTGTAGACTGGCCTTGAGTGTACAGGTGTTGCATGTAGTCACATGATCAACCTTGGCAATTTCACAATCCATTTTGTAAAAATTCGTAAATAATAATGGCCTAATTTCTCAAGGAATTGCACAAGGAAATATGGGCTCAAACAGAGGTAGAAATTTACTGAGTCTGGGTTATAGCTTCTCAGTGAGCCGAGAGACAGGGTATTCACTTGTAGGTTGTGCTCAGTTGAGCAAATAAATTGTAATACTTTTCTGTTCATCATATTAATGCAAGAAAAGATTGGGTTTTTTAGCATATTTCTTTCCTCAGGAAAAATTATGTGTGCATGTGTGTTATTTCTTATTGCATGTATGAAATTTTTGTTCTAAATTGTGAATTAACATCGAGAGAGCAATAGAGTAGGTTTTTGTCTTGTGATTTTAATTAAAACTTCATAAGTAGTTGCAACTCTACATCATAATTTCTACAAGGATGGTGGAGACAAATTACAGAATATTTGTTAGTAGACAATAGCCCTACTTAAAATTATCTATGACAATTCTTGTTCCTAACGTCCTTTGTAGTAGTGGCACTATCTCTTAGGTCACACTACCCTATGGTTTCTCAATCCCGTTTGGGACCTTCAAATTCATAATAAGATAAATAATTTTGGAGAGCTACTAGCACCTGACAGGTCTAGCACTATTGATGGGTTTGGTAGCCTGGTTATAATTGTTGCCCACAACCATCTACAACCTTTCCACCATTCATAATTTTTTATTTCTAATTAAATTTTAACTCATCCTAGTAATTGCATTGTACATCATATGACCTTATTATCCTACAAATAAAAAAATATGTATACCTTGTACGATCACAACCAAACCTGCCTCTAGTGATCCATGTACAAACAAGGCTTCCTTTGTGATTCAAAGGTTAGTTCTCAAAGTTCTAGCTCTAATATTGTGTTAATTTTCAATTGAATCTAGGAAACAACACTTTACTAACCTAGCATATTATAAATCTATTGAATAAATGCACAACTAGGTTCTTAACAAGATTAGCAGAATAAAAATTACACCAATCTCAATCACAAGTAAAAGAAATAGATTCTAGCCAATCAATAATTCTTCACTAATAACTCAAAACCGATTTGGGCTCTTTTCTTAGTATAATGACCCAACAGAAGAAAATAAAATTACAATATACCTAGAATTTGATTAGTAGGTCAGGTCCTAGATATGCCTCCAATATCCTTGGCTAACTTGAATCTCCAATGTTGCAATTCTATATTTTCCTCGAACTTGGCACACTTGAGTATCACATTTCTCACTTAAAAAAATCCATCTCTCAATGGATAATGTTGTTGTATGTTTTGTATTTCTTCTCTCCTTATCCTTTCTTTTATAAATTTACATTAAGATAAATCCCTAACGTTAAACTCCAAACTGATTAATTGCTAAGGTTAGATTTTCCCTCACTTGAGATCGATAATTTAGATTATAACATAATCATTCAAGTGAATTACTTTAGTTTTGTTAAGTTTATTTAGCTCAATAGCCAACATAATTAAATATGTGTTTTTCCTAAGTTATACTCAAGCTAAGTTGCAATAGCAACTTTCTCACACTTGAGCAACTATTCTAAAGAGACTTTGCATGACTTTTGCACACATATATAGTTAGGCCTATGCAAAAGTACCTACTTGAGCTACAAACATCAACATGATCAAATCCTTGGGCAGTTTGAGGTTCAACCAAATTGAAAGGCTTCAATGTTTCGGAAAATTTTGTGAGATGCATAGTGTTCTTCAATGTAATATCGTCAATAGTGAATGATAGGGTAATAAATTGTTTCTTCATTTTCTTGACAGATAGAATTGACCATTAATGATTCTATCTATAGACTTCTACAAAAAATACCTATCTAAAACAAATATAGGTAGAAACAATGGTCTATCCTCATATCCATAAAGCTTAACATATGTATGAGTTTTCTCTTCTACATGCACTCCTTTTCCTCAATGAAACTATTGATATCCTGAAGATATCCTTTAGGTCTCATTTCCTATTAGCATCTGTTTGAATTCTCTAACAAAATGGTCCTAAATAAGGAAAAAATGAAATAGATCCTTGTGTCTGCATAGAAAATGATACAACAATTCTACGATTTCTATTTATGGGTTCATATTACTCTTAAGGCATAGGATGTTGAATAAATTACGTAACAAAATGGTCATTACTAGGTATAATTCCATGAAAAATGTCTCAATCTTGTGGAAATTAGCCAATTGGAATGAAATTTCACCTAGAAATATTCTTCACCCAGTTAAAGATAACATATGTTTTAAATGAAAAATATAATATATATAGAATTCACCTAGGTAGATGAAAAGTCAATTCTCAACTACAATGTAGATGAACAACCATGAAAAGCCTCTGTAAGGCTCCATTATTAATGAATATCAATATGTAGAAATTATGGTGTGGATTTGCAACTTCTCATGAAATTTTAATCAAAATCACAAGACACAAGCCTACTTTGCTACTTTACAGAATTCAATTCATAATTTAGAACATCAATCACAAACATGCAATGAGAAATAACACACATGCACACAATATCTTCCAGGGGAAAGGAATCTACTAAAAACCCCTTTGTGTGCTTGCATTAATCTAATGATATAGAGATGTATTAGAATTGCTTTGTTCAACTGAGAACAACCTGTAAGTGAATAAACTTTCTCTCTACTCACTAAGAAGCTCTGTCCCAGACCTAGTCGATTTCTTCCTTTTCTTGAGCCCCTATTTCCTTACACAATGATTGAGGAAATTAGGCCCCTATTATTTAGGAATTTCCTCCAAAATGTGTGCACAATTCCCAAGGTTGATCATCTGACTGCATACAACACCTATACACTCAAGATTAGTCTACAACTAATGTTACACTGCCTTGGAATCTCCACCATAGCTAGGAACCTTGAATTCTCTACATGCACTAGCTATTTTGGGCTGATTTATAAGTTAACTGGATGATCACTGAGTTAGACTGAAGTCTCACTATGCAACTAACCTTCCACTAGTTGCTCCAAGAGTTGGAACTAGTTTAACTAAAAAATACTTGAAATAAGTTACCTTGGTTGCTACAAATTAGCAATCAGACATGCTTAACTGAACTCTAAGCCCTCTAACTCAAATTTACTGAGTAAATTGGGTGACACAGGCCATGTCACATGGGTTAATTTCATCCAAGTTTTTTGTTGATATGAAAGTCGAATTTTCTTAATTTGACTAAGGAAAATCAAATTAAGACTTTCCTGTTGTAGTTTTAAATACTTCCTCTCAGCAAGAAAGGGATTATCAACCACCCCTCTCATAAATCTATGGAACTCAAACTTTCCTCTTGAAAAATCCTTTGTCAAAATTTCAATACCTTATTCCTTTGTCAGAATGTATTGTAGCAACATTTTCTACCACTACACACAGTCTCGTAAATGGTGATACCAGATATATATATGCTTGAACTGATCATGAAATACCAGATTCTCAGATATATTAATACAACTCTGATTATCACAATAGATCACAGTTGAATCCATCATCTGACCAAATAGTCCCACAAGTATATTTCTCATCTAGATCACCTCACCTACTGCTTGACTTGCAACCATGTATTCTACTTCTGCTGAGTTGAGCGCCACATATATTTTCTTCCTATTCTACTAGGAAATTGTTGTTCACCTAACATTGAAAATTCCACCTAATGTACTCTTTTGGTCTAATGGACTCCCCACTCAATCTGCATTTATGAAGCCACACAACTTCACTCCCTTCATTCATCTGTACCATATTCCAAAATGGCTAGTTCCTTTGAGGTACTATAAAACATGCTCAGTTGCCTTCCAATATAATTTGGTCAGCCTAACCATAACTTGGTTCATCTAGTTGACTGCATGGCACATATCAGGTCATGTGTTCACAATATATATTAGTGAACCCCCTAGCTACTGATAAATGGTAGAACACACTTCCTCACCTGAAGTGGAATCCTTCTTCCTCCAGATGGTTGCTAGAGGTGTCTCCATGGGCTTAAAACTCTCCATGTGGAATATCTATAGTATCTCATTTTCGTACTTTCCTTGAGACACAAATAGTTCGCCATCGCCTTTCCATACTTCCAACCCGAGGAAGTAATGCATGAGACCCACGTCCTTCCTTTCAAATTCCCTTGCAAGGTCCTCATTACAAGATCTGATCAATTGCTCATCACTAATCAAAATTAAATCATCAACCTATAAGACAATAATAAGAAATTTCCTTTCTATCAAGATGTGATATAGGTTTTCATCCTCTTCACTTTTTATGAAACCCAAACCAGTGAGATAGTTATCGATCTTGGTGTACCAAGCACAGGGTGCTTGTTTGAGACCATACAATGCTCAGTTTATTCTGCACACATGAGACTCTCAATCAAATGTCTCAGAACCTTATGGTTGCTCAATATACACCTCCTTCTCAATAACTCCATTGAGAAATGTTGTTTTTACATCCATGTGGAGGATCTTCCATCCCATATACACAACCAAAGAAAGAATTGATCTAATGGATGTGTACCTTACTACAGGAAAAAAAGTCTCCTCATAGTCAATTCCCTCATCTTGAGAGTATCCCTTGGCCACAAATATGGCCTTATACTTATTTATGCTTCTATTTTTTGCATGCTTAACCTTGAAGATCCATCTCTAACCCACAACTGATTTATCTGTCGGTCTTGGGACCACTTCCCAAACCCTGTTATTTACAATGGATGCATATTCCTCCACCATTTCAGCAACCCATACATGTTTCTCTATTTCTTCCTTGAAAAAGGATGGCTTAGTCTGTACAAACATAGCCATTAGATCCATGTAGTCATTATACCGTGTAGGTGACCTTCTCTCCCTAAGCAAATTTGAAGGAGCTCCCACATTCTCCCTTGAATCATGCACAAGTCTATTAGCTTCCCTAGTTCTTTTTATGCCTTCTCTAGATGGTTCTGCCTGAGTGGATGTCTCCACTCTCTTCTCCTCAATTTTGGTTGCTCCACAACTTCCTTAGGCTCCTCCTTTGGAACTAAAATCTCCTATTTTGGTGGGATCTGAAGCTCCCTCTAAAGAGAGCAACACGTCACTTTCTCCTCATCAAGATTTACATACCTTCACACAACTATCATTTTGAGGGAAGCTAAGTACACATCGTAGTTGTGAGGATCTATTTTGTAACCCAAAAATACCCCCAACTGTGCTGTCAGCTCAAGCTTATTCCTTGATTCTTTAGAAACATGGCAGTAAATAGAGCTCCAAAAATCCTAGAGTGTGACACATCTGACTTTCTCTCTAAGAAGACCTATTCCAATGTAATCATACCAAGAGTCTGATGAGGACTCTGGTTCTGCAAGTAGACTATTGTGTTGCATACCTGAACCTGCAAATGCAAAGGTAGGCCTTCTTCATGTAGCTCCAACACTTCTCTAGTTCTTTCTCTTAGCTACCCCATTCTATTATGGGTTGTAGGATGTTGTTAGCTCTCTTCTAATGCCTTATTTTGCACATAAATTTTTGAATTCATTCGAAACATACTCACCTCCATTATTTCTCATGAGAGCCTTCACCATCTTGTCAGTTTCTTTCTCAACCAGTGCCTTAAATTCTATGAACTTGGAGAATGTCTCATCTTACTTCCGCATGTAGAGCATCCAACACTTCATTGAGAAGTCATCATTAAAAATGACAAAATATTTGTGTCTCGTAGTGGAGCCTATCAAGAAAGGTCCATATACATTAGAGTGGATCATTTCCAAGACTACATGTGTTTTTCTATCATGATCATGGAATGTAGATTTTGTCCACTTCCCCAAGGTACATCGTTTTCATACATCTTACTTCTCAAGTGATCCTTTAGGGAGGATAATGGTTATTTTTTCATAATCTTCAAGGCACCATGATGAAAATGGCCAAGTCTTATGTGCCAAAGTTCATCGATATCATGACTCTGCACTTTCTCCGCTTTAGTTCTTAATGCGACACACTATTCCACATATAGCTTAGACATGTTCTTCACCCGAACCCCAATTTTCTTAACTTCTCTCGTGGCTATGTGTCTCAATAATTCTTTCCCTTTGTTGAAGATCCCATCATAAACACGGTCTTCCAAAAGTGCAGCAGAGATGATATTTTTCTTTAGGTCTGGAACAAACATGATATCCTTGAGTCTTAGAGGGGAGCCTGACTCCCTCTAAAAGGTGACTATACCAATCCCGACCACATTTTACCTTCCTTCATCCCCCAAATAAATATGCATATGGACATATTTCTCTCTAGGTCACTGAAAAACTCTCTACACCCTGTCATGTTGATCGATGCACCAAACTCCACGTACTACATGCTCCCCATCACTGTGATGTCCATGCATGTAATAACGGTGAAGTCAAGCTCAAATTGTGAAGCCAAATATTCACCTATTGCTCCTCCTGAGGTATTATTACTCAAATTTTTGTGTGGACACTTCATAGCATAGTTCCCAAATTCATGAAAATTGAAGAATTTAATTTTCGACAAACCATTCTTCTTTCCCTCTTGCTTAGATTCTGGTTTGGTTTGAGATTTATTCCCTTTTCCCTTTTTTACCTTTCAAAACAATGAATTTTTTTCTTCATCTTTGCCCTTGGATGAAGTCTCATCTCTAGTATTCTGCGTTATTTCCTCTTGTACCAAATCAGACCATAAGCATTCCCAATTTGGTTTCTCCCTCCCGTTCACCGAATCTTGGTAACTATGCCAGCTCTTAGGAAACCCTAAAAGGGAAGGGATTACCAAGTCATCTTCTGCAACATTGACACCAACCCCACCAAGTTCATCACAAACTTGTGTGAGCCTACTCAGATACTGTGAAATAGTGTCATTGTTACCCATCTTGATATTTCAGAGTTTATCCTTGAGTTCTAGTTTGTTATGGTCACTGTTATTCTAGAATAGAGCTTCTAGTGCTTGCCACAGTGCATAAGGAGTTTCTTTCCCATTAATATTTGAGACAATGTGGTCTCACACTCCCTCTAATATTATTCTCCTCACCTTGGCTACATATTTCCCCCATTGAGGTAGGTTCTTGGCGTCAGCTGATGTTGGTCTTGCATTGTATGTCTCGACATATTCTAAATATCCATTGTCATCAAGCATTGCCTCCATGAAATCCTTCCATGCAATGAAATTAGAGTTGCCTTCAAAGGAATAATCTAGTCTCAGAATCTTGAAGGTCATCTTACCAACTCTGAAGAGATCCTACTACACTGAACTACAAATACGAACCTCTTGAGACACAACTTTGAAATTCTTGTTCTAATGTGAATCCTACTCTGATACCATGTAGGAATTACAGTGTATATTTTCAATTTCTCATGAAATTTTAATCAAAATCACAAGACACAAACCTACTCTACTGCTTTGTTGAATTCAATTCACAGTTTAAAACACCAATCACAAACATGCAATGAGAAATAACACACATGCACACAATAATTTTCAAGGGGAAATCAATCTGCTAAAAACCCCTTTGTCTACTTGCATTGATATGATGAATAAATATGTATTACAATTTCTTTTCTTAACTCAGCACAACTTGCAAGTGAATAACCTATCTCTTTTCTCAGCTAGAAGTTCTGACCTAGATTTAGTCAATTTCTTCCTCTTATTGATCCCATATTTCCTTTCAAAATTATTGAGGAGATTAGGCCCCTATTATTTAGGAATTTCCTCCAAAATGATTGCACAATTCCCAAGGTTGATCATCTGACTGCATGCAACACCTGTACACTCAAGACTAGTCTACAACTACTGTTACATTTCCTTGGAATCTCGACCACAACTGAGGAAATCGAATACTCTACATGAACTAGCTATTTTGGATTGATTGATCAGTTAATTGGATGCTCACTTAGTTAGACTAATGTCTCACTGCACAACTAACCATCCACTAGCTCCTCCAACATTTGGAACTAGTTCAACTGAAAACAAATTGAAATAATGGGCCTTGATTGCTAGAAATTAGAAATCACACATGCTTAGCTATAATCCAAACCCTATAACTAAAATTTACATAGTAAACTGGGTGACACAAGCCATGTCACATGAGTTAACTGCATCCAATGTCTTCTAATGTGGAAATTGGAATTTTCTCAATTGACCAAGGTAAAATCAAATTGATACTTTCTTGTTGCATTGTCCAACACAATATAGGAGAGACTAGTTAGAATAGGTACATAATAGAGAATGGAGTCTTGGATAATATTCATTCTTCCACCCTTAGAATCAAGTATTGTGGTGGCTTTAGAAAATTTGAGTTTCCGATTCAGCTCTAGCAACTTGAGCATCTTTTTTTAAAACCTTAGGAGTTAACAGAATAGGGTTTTTCTTCTACATAGAAACTTAATAGTTTTGGTCTTGGGATCAAATCAATTTTCACACCAACAAAACTTTTCCTTTAAATCAAAGACCTTTGGAGCAAATACAACATTAGCTAGCCCAATATTCCAAATTTAATTATTTTATTTCTCCTTTGAAATCAAATGTAAATTCCACTATGAGGAAGTTAATTAATGGAAGTTCTTATTTTGTCATGAAAGGGAATTAGTTGTATCCCCACAAATGGCCTCCTTCTTCATTTTACTCATAATCTTGCTTATTTTTTCAATGCACTTAAATATACATGATACATCAATGAGGCTTTACATATCTCTTAGTTGTATAAATCTTGATTTATGGTAGCATTTAGAATACATCCCTTCATCAAATACGACCTTTATCTGGGGATGTGAGAATGATGATGATAAGATAATAACCCATGGTATGTATTTTAACTGGCATAGTGGTAGATAATTCATGTAGTACAATATCAACACCTTTTCACCTTATAGATCAAAATTTCTTAAATAAGCTTCCATTTAGCCTTTGAAAAGAGAAAATGGTTCATTTTTATTACTTATGGAGTAAAAGCAAAGAAATGATATTATAATATTTCTTTAGTAGAATATTTAAATGTGTAGAGAAATATATGTGTGGAGGAATGCGTGTGCAAGAGAATTAAAAGGTCAATCTTCTACATAGTTGAAAATTAGATTAGTATGGAGTAGTGAAGGCTGACTAGTGTGTGGAAGGGAGAATGGGCAACGTGAAAAACACAATGTCATGAAAAGGCCCCACACACTTTTTTAAGAAATAACTAAGTATGGAATTTGTTGTAAGAAAGAGAAATACATGATGGTGATGATGTTACACAAATATAAATCAACATAGGGTAAATATTGTGTCTTTGAGTATTCAATTCTTTGTGCTTGTGGAGCTATTATTGTTTGTGAAATTATATATATATATTTTTAATGTGCTACTATGAGTGTGTTAATGGTGATAATTATGAATGGTAAGGAGAAAATATTGTGTATTAGTTATTATTTCTATAGGCTATGATCAATATGCAAACTCTATTTGAGTTCATGGTTAAAAACGAGAGTTTTTTATTATATTTATGTTGGATTCACTTATAAATTTATTTTCCTATTAATACTTAGTATTCCAATGACTACCTAATAGTTTCAATGGTGTGAATATTTATTTATTGGAAATATTCTAAGTTATGCTTCATGTTTTCATTTTCCCAATGTTGTTGGGTAGTCATAATGGTGTGAAGACTCATTTAATGGAAATGCTATGGGTTTTTTCCATGTTTTTAGTCACATTCGCGATAAAAGGATACCAAAAACTCTAGAATGCAGATTATTGGTTTATCTTTAAGTTCCATGTCAAAGGACCATATAATAGGTTGTTTGAACATGGCATAGCAAGATAGTAGCATTGTTCATTTTGTTTGGAAACAAAGTTTAGATATGCATTGTTATCTTAAACAATAAGGGTTCATCCATTTCTATCACTAGAGATAGACTCACTTCAAATTAAAGATAGAGTGACTTCAAATCATTGATAATTAGTATTGGCCTATGGTACCAAAGTAGTGACTAAGCTTTAAATTTAGGGTAATATAAACTGTAAACAATGTAATTTGGGAATTTGGGTATAAAAGGTCAAGTTGGAACCAAGATTGGTAACAATGTACCTATGTGGTTATGGTACTTACAAAGCGTTGGTTATGGTACTTACAAAGCATTGATGTTGAGTGTTGGAATTCTCTAGGTTGAATTCACCTCAGATGATGTCCATAAATAGTGAACTTGGTAATGTTGAGCTCAAAATATGCGTTAACTTAACACCAAAATTTGTTTAGGCAAATATCTTGTTTACCTATCCATATTAATAATGAATTCATAAGTATTTGAATATTTAACCTAAATTTCTATTTTGTCTCTCTTAGTGTTTAATGGATCTAAGGTAAAACTGAATGTTGATGTTTCTGAATTTAACAACATCAAGATTATGAGATGGAGTGCTATACATTTATAATTTTTTGAGTTCCACTGATCATTTTTTCTGAGTAGTCCCAATGAAGTGGAGGCTAGTGCAAAGGCAATGATAGTAAATTTGTCGTGAGGTATTGTTGAGATTTTTTCCACATTTGACCTTGAAGTCATCGTAATAATGACAAAATGATAAATAATTTCTTATATTAATGTTACCAATTTTTTAAGCAAAAAAAGGCACCACTCCATGGCAATGAAAATTAGGAAGGAGTTGTGCTCATACCAAAAAAAAAACATTGACCATAGAATTAGAAAGGTCATACAACAATAACAAAGATGATATTCAAATAATTAATATGGTTTGGATAACAACATTAATTTAATATGCTTTGGATAAAAACATTAATTTATTTTAAGGGAGAGGTTGATATTGAACTTTATATAAATTAGTGTAAATGTTTGAAAGTTGGGGAGATGTAATGATTGTAAATGTGTATAAATATTTCAATGTTACTCAATTATATTATCCTATTTACGAGAATTGAACTTAGGTGTGGAATATTTTATTCTATCTTTCCAACTACCTTGAATGACTCTATCTCTCTATATATAAATAAAATCAATGTTATCTATATCCTCTTAAAAAATTCAATTTTAAAAATTATATATATATATAGAGAGATAGAGAGAGAGAGAGAGAGAGAGAGAGAGAGAGAGAGTCTACTCTAATTGCTAGAGATTTTTGTAAAATTTTGACTTCAAGTTGTTTAATATGTCAATTTAAGTGTCTCAAGGGTTTATGAGAGGATGAATCAACTTATATATTCAAAAAATTATTTTAAAAAATAAAAGATCACAATCTCTCTTGAAATTGTATAACAAGATTACTGTGAAAAAGAAATTTTTTTATTAATGGATTAAATTATGAGTATATTTAATCATATAAATTAAAATATGTGGTTGTGTCTAGGTATACTTAACCATGTAAACTAAAATAATGGTTCATATTCAAAATTATTATATTTTGGACTTTTATATTTAAATTTAATTAATAAACCTAAAGATCGTAGAAACCTAAAATCTTAGAAACTAATAAATATTTAATATTTACAACAAACATTTCTTCTAAGTTATATATTTGTCTATTCCTTTTTATATATCATCAATGGTATGCATATTACATTGAATAAATAACTAAATAAATAACATGCAATTATATGTATCATTAGGATTTTAATACAATTAAAAATAAGAATATTTTTATACATAGTAATATGAATTTTATATAAATATAAATAATATTGTTAAGAACCAACATAGATTCATCTTAACTTAGAATTTGCCCAAGGTTGAGAGGAATCAAATCTCTTGAGGTGTAAACTTTTTTTTTCGATTTTTTCACTAAAAAAGGCATTTGCATCTTGAGAGATTTGATTCTTCTCAAAGCTTGATAGATCAAAAGTCCAAATAGATCTATTATAGTTTAATAGCATTTTAGGTATTTACATTCATGTTAATTTTCCTTATCAAGCTAATATTATTAGCCCCTATCAAAGCATGACTATAGCAATGGATTTTCTCTTTGATTATTTTTAGTTTCTCTTTAACTTATACAATATTTAATGTTTAACTTTAAATATTTCTTTTCTTATATATTTAAAAATTATATTGGGTGAAAAATAATTTAGAAAGTCTTTTGTAGCTTTCAAGATATAATATCTTTATGTATTGAAAGAGTAAAATTACCATATTAAATTTGTTTATATATATATATTATATATATATATATATATATCATAATATTTTAATATTATTATTATTAATTAATATATACTAATTCAATACTATTATTTAATGAAACCACATTAGAAGTTATAGAAAAACATTAGTCGGAGCTATATCATCAAGAGGGGAGATTTGGGGAGATTTAATTGACTACAACAATAGATTTACTCTTTCATTATTATTGGTTTTCCTTTGACTTATACAATGTATAATGTTTGTTATATATATATGGGGTGAATAAATTGGAAGCCTTATTACATCCATCTCAAGATATAATGCCATGTGTATTGAAGATTATTTACCACTTTTATTTGTCAATATTAAATATTTTTTTGTTACTTAGTATTTAATATTAGTAGTTGTGAAATTCTTATTATTTAATTAATATAGACTAACTCATTACTATTATTTAATAAAACCACATTAAACATTATAAAAAACCATTAGCCATAGCTATATCATCAAAAAGGGAGCTTTGGAGAGATTCAATTGACTACATCAATAGGTTTTCTCTTTCATTGCTATTGGTTTCCCTTTGACTTATACAATGTATAATGTTTGTTATATATATATATATATATATATATATATAGAAGAATGCATAAGATTTCCAATTATATATATATATTATATTGGAAAGTTCATATTGCATTTCTTCTCAAATATAATGTCATGTGTATGGAGAATACCTTACCACTTTATGTATCAATATTAAATATTTTTTTGTATTAATATTTAATAATATTAATTGCATTATGTATTATTTAATTAATATGTATTAAATCTTATTATATTTAATGAAACCACATAGAAGTTATAGAAAAATCATTTAGCTAGAGTATCATCATTAAAAATGGGAGATTAAATGGATTCACAAACTGAAATTATTTCATCTCTATTTTCTTCTTATAACAAATTATATCTATCCTTTATAAATTGATATTCTATTTTTAGTAACATATTTATTATTAGTCGTTATTAAAATTCACATACATTTATGCTCAAAACTATTTCGTGGACTACATTGCATGCAACACTTGTTAATTCTTATTAAGATTGTTTATATAACTAGTATAGATCCATCTTAAGTACAGATCTAACATGAAATGAGACCGATCATATTTCTTCACAGGGAAAAATTTTACAGTGCAAAATACAATGTGTTATTTTTAATTGTTTAAATTGTATTTTTGAATGTTAAATAGAGTATATATATATAGGACCAAATAAAAAATTTAACCATAAAAACTTAATTATTTTTTTCTATATATAGATATATATATATATATAAAGTTGATATCGACATAATTAGTTAAGATACATATTCAAATAGTTTATTTAAATCTCTTGTTGAAATGTTTTTTAAAAGTATAAGATTTAAACATCTCATTCACATATTTTTTTCACTTCTAATTACTTTACAACATATTCATTTTTTTTTAATTATAGCCCACATTATTTTTCTATTTAGAACATAATTTATTTTTTTATTTATTTTAAAGGGGCACAGACCTACCGAAAAAATTACACATCCCCTCATACTGGGTTGTAGAATGAGTCTTTGGGCTCAATTATGGGCCTTTCGCATATTACTCCAACAAATTACCAATTTATCATAATTTTAAAAAATAACGACATTATTTATACAAATTTTTTATTACTCAAACATAATTTCTTTTTTGTGTGTGAATCAAGAAGTTCTATTAATTTAAAAAATGATTACATCATGAAGCACTTATCTTCAGATTGACACTGGCTGCAATCCCACCGGACTTGTTGGCTAGGTGGTATAGACAAAAAGCTACAGAAGAAAACAACAAAAGGTTGTAAGACCACACATAGATTGCCCATAGTGACCAAAAGTACCCAAGTATCAAAATACACTCTTTTGTCATTCTCAATCCATAATATTCCCAGGAACCTGGTCCATGGGATTGTTGCCATGCTATTAACAGAATGCCTCATGGACATGTGCTTCCATATGTACCATTCTTACTCAAGGAATTTTGGTATTTCTTGAAGCCTCGTCTGTCCGCGACAAAAGGAAGCCAACGAGTCTAACATATGCCATTGATTGTGCTAGAGGTCATTCATGAAAGCTATGACCTCATTTCTATCATTGTGGCGGTCACAGACTAGTTGCTCCATTAGTGTTGTAACCTGGTTAATCTGTGCCTCCAAGGACTTAAAAGACAGAGATAAAAAAAAACTCACCTCAATGAAAGAGCACATGGTTGTTCCACCTCTTCTCCATAGCGCTATTGTTCCTCGTGATGAACTACTCCTTGGCCTCATGTGCTAGCTCCCGTGTTAACTCTTACCCATTGTTGTTGCAAGTCGCGATGCCCAATCCCTTCTAATGATACACTCCACAAACCTGACCTCGAATCACTAATGTCACTGGAGAAAAGATTCCAACAAACCTAGCACACCACATCAGCTACCACAACAACAACACCCAAGGGAAACTAGATTTCGATAATACCCCTGAAAAGGGTGTGGTCATTGTTCAATTGCCCAACTACATCAAGCCCACACCACTTCACTCTCAAGTCTATCTGCCATTTGCTGAACCATCAACTCAAATTGCAATACACCCTCTCCTGTAGAGCATGGTTCTGTGGTTGACGCAAACCATTGGGACAAATGACCCAAACCATCCAAACTTTACAGACACACCCTCCCTACAGGAAACCAAGAACAAAGAAAAAAGGAAATCAAGGTCTCAAACTACAAATGGGAAGCTATCAACCCCAGAATCCTCCGCTGGCTACCCCAACCAGATATAACATCCCTCAACAAAGGCCCAACCTAGGAAATGTAAAACATAAACACATGAAAATAAAGAAAGCAATACCTGGGCCTAGAGAGGAGATGAAGCCTCGTCGACCAATGCTGAAATGACACTGCAAAAAAGGTATAATCCACTTCGCCTCTCTGGAATTTTTCCCACATCTGAGATTAACCCATATGGGTCAAGGTCCCAAACAATACACTTGAACCAACTATCTTTTGCACTAATATACCCAGATGCCCTTCCAGAATGGAAGTTAGTGTGTGGCTAGACCAAGTAGCCACCCTGAATTCCAAGAACATAATTATCCACCAAAAACACTTCGCCCATTCCCAAATGCCAACCGTTATAGCCAATTGTGATCTAGACTATCAAAATAACCTCTGCTCATTCGTGAAACTTCTCCTGCCCTGTGTCCAAACTAGCTTCCTCTATACACTTCATTCAATTTCCACATGTAAGGGGATTTAGTGCCCCTTAGTGATTACCCATCCCGTCATTCATCATCCCCATTAGGGTGAGTTTTTCTTGCTCAATTATGCATTCTCGTTGTTGTAAATTTCTTGAATCCACCAAAGGAGGCCACTGGGATTCAAATTCCATAGTGGAATCCAGAATGCCCCAATTCGCCAAGTAGTTAGCCACGTGGTTACCCGATCTTCTAGTGATAACATGATAGGTGATAACATGCGGGAAGGAGAGGATCAAGTCTGACATTCTTGAAGCCTGAACTTCTAGGTGCCAACTCTTAATCACCTTAGAGATAAGAGAGCCACTTATTAATTTTTGGATTGTTGTCACCACTAGTTGTGATTCCCTTGTAATATGTATGTTGGTCATGCCCATTTTCCTTGCCAAGGCTAATCCATTTTCCAACGTTGTAAATTCCACCACATTTTTTGTTGTAAACCCATAGTAGCCCACATATAAACCCCTCAATCATCCTTAATTGTCCCTTAGAATACTATTGAAACCCGTAAGCCCAAGCTTCCCTTTAGAGGCTCCATGAAAATTTAACTTAATGAAGCCCTCTAGAAGAAATAAGAGGCATGTTGGGGAGAAATTATGAACTTTGATTGGAAAAACAAATTGGTGACTACCCATCACTTAATATAGTTCCAACTTTCCCCTGATCGAGATGCGGGTTGTGTTAGTCAAGCTAGGATGGGTGTAGATGTGTAGTAATGGGGCCATAATCACCGGCAACCCCCACATGCTCAAGGAAGGCGGTGAAGTGTCCTTCGGAATGAATGCATGTTTGGTAAGTGGGAAAGGTGGCGGGGAAGTGATTAAGCTAGGGTGGTGGAGTAGGAAAGCTTATTCGATGTGCAGGGCAGGTGAGAAAGACTGTGGAGAAGGGTGGCGAGACAAAGATGGGGAAGATCGACGGCAAGAGCGGAACCTTGATCACGGATAGACGCCTAAATATGGGTATGTAATTTGCCCCTACCACAGTATTGAATCTATGTTCTGGTTAGGGTTCTGTTGGGGGAAGGGAGGGGAAAGTGTCCGATACAATGGGTTATAGAATGGTATGGGTGGCAATGGGGGCGCAAATTGTAGGCCATGGCCTGGTTTTGCATAGATATTTTCTCCCAGTTGGACCAGAGACATGGTTGTGGGGCGGGTGGGGGGGGGGGTGGGGAGGGCAAAAGTGGGTTGTGGGGCTATGCAGGTGAAAGCTTAGTTTTTAAGGCCAAGGGAACTCAGGATAGAGGCACTGCAATTCTAGGGGTGCTGGGAGGTGTAAAGAGAGGCAGGGAAGAGCTGAGGGCAGGGCGATGGGGCTACAACTGTGACAGTGGCTCACAGAGAAACCACTGGGAGAGATGGAACCCGTATGGCACTGTAGGCAATGCCAAGAACCCTGTGTGGAAAATTTACTAGAGGGATAAGTGAGACCATGACATCTCTCTGTGGGCTAAGGGTGTAAGAAGATGGAAACAATGCAAGCGTCCTGCCAGATTCAGGAAGGGCCTTTGGCCTCGGCTTGAGATGCAGCGGGACGACTAACATATAATCCATAATAAGGGGGATGGGTATAATGACGAGCCCTGGGTAAGAGTTTGAGACCCACCCCCCCCCCCCCCGGTATCTGCATGCTCTGGGATACCCCTGCACACACGTGGACAAGTATAGTGCAGAGGAAATTCATGTTTGGATAAGGTGGTGTGTTAAGAAAATATTGATGAATCTAACTTATTCTAGGTGTCATCAGGGCTCTGCTAAACAACTCATGGCCCAAGCAGGGAGAGGACGTGGATGTGGCAGGAGAGGCTTGACCCCCTGGACAGACAAGGGGTTGAGGACATCAGAAGCTCATAAGGGTCATAAATCTCTAGAGTACCTCATCGGTGAGGTAGCAAAATCATACCATGACGGGACGGATGTGGACATTCAAAAATTGCTGGAAGATTGGGAAGAGGTGGTAAAGCAAGAAAGTGGGACTGAGGAATAGCTAGACAATTAGAGAATGCTTGTTCCAGATCCAGGGAATACTAGAGGGAGAATCACACAGTTTAAACAAACACTCTACCTATACTACCTAATGAAGAGTTTACTTGGTAAGGCGATGGAGCAAATTTCTTTGGGGATGGCAGTGACCGTCCAGGGACTATCGAATTACAAGGAAGACATGGATAAAATTCTTTTCCAGCTACAAAAATAGGGCGTCGGGATGGAAATGATTGACCACCACATCCCTTGCGTTCTGGCGTTGTATGGCATGCGACGAGCTACTGCTAAAGACCTTGCTCCTGTCGCATCTTCCTCTGAGGAGCAAAGGATTAGACTCCCCCATGCATAATTTTGGATAATGCGGTTAACTTTTAATTTTCATGTTGCATATGTATTTTTTTATAGTTATGTAGTATCTGGACATGAGATAGAGACATATCTAGCCGGGCTAGAAAGAGTGAAACAATTTTGCTTTTGGTTGGCTTATAACGCTGACCGGTGGCCAACAAACTTGGTTTCCCCTTGGGGCAAGTTGAGGCCACCTATTAATCTGTGTGGTGTAAACTTGCTTACTATATAATAGAAAATGGAATGAACGTGCCAAGCTTAACAATATATATATATATATATATATAGTTCCAACTTTACAAAAATGATTACCTCTTCCCCTTCTTCCTTCTAATCATCTTTTGTCCACCTTTCTATCAAGATCGTTTCCTGCACAATTTTTATGGCAATTCTCCACATGACCTAATAGAGGATCGCTGATTTTTTAAGATTCTTATGTTTTTATCCTTTCAAATATTCCAAAGGAAAAAGCTCAAGACTAAAATCTAAGCATAGTTAACTATCCTTGAGCAGAGAGGCTCATTTTACAGCCCAAATCATCATCAAAGTTGAATTTTTAATCACTTAGGTAAAAAAAAAAAAAAAAAAATTAAATAACTATACAAAACATTTAAATAATGTCAACTCATAAAAAAAATTACACGTAAAGAAATTGGTTCTCTCTCAACTCATATTAAATTCTTATTTAAAATAGATCTATATTGATATTTTTGAAAATAAATTCTCTCTACTACTCTACAGTTTCCCAAAAATTATTTACTAACCCATCTAAATAACTAAACATCATTTGAGCCTTCTCCCATAGATTTTCGGGCACTCTCCTCATTCCTACATAAGGGACACCAAGATGGCCTGATGAAACGTTTTTCTTTGCAGATTGACCCCCGTTATTAACCCTCGTCGACCCATGAGCTGCAGGAAATGGGCGATCTTCAGCCAAAGTATGAGAGTCCAGATCTTTCTCCATAAAGGTTCTTAGGTGATTTCCGTGAAATCCCCATAAAGTTGTAGGCTTCCTTAATAAAGAATGATGTAGATGACTTATTCACCCATCTTAATTTATCGCCATCCATTGCGACCTGAATTTTCCTATCCCGTAGAGCACGCTGAAGGATAATCCAATTTTGTACGTCTCTTGTAGCCGCCTAGTTTTCTGCTGACTTCCATTCCCTCGAAATGAACGGGGATTTGGTTTTCTCCAAAAATCTCTCACCTTAGAAGCACCTACTCAAACATAAAATTTAATTAATTTTCAAAAATCATAAGTTTTATAAATAAATAAACAAATTTGAGAATTTTATATAATAAATTTAAAAATAAAATATTATTTATTTTTTTTTCAGCATTTTAAATAAGCATTTAATGTACTATTTTATAATTGGAGTTGTTTTAGTGTTATGTTTTGAACTTTTCGAAATTTCGTGGAAAAATTTTGAAGTGAAATCTTGATTTGTGTTATTTAAACTAGTTTTTTAACTATATAAATAGATTCAACATCTTGAAAAACACCTAAGGCACTTGGATTGTGCAGGGTTACCCATCAACCTTGTGATTTCAATAAATTCTTGCTAGATTTTAGAGAAATTAGACCTGAAAAATGAACCGAAAAAACTTCCAAAAATTCTCACTTAATACAATTTATTTATAACTCAACCTCACTATCTTCTACTGCGACTTTGTATTACTTATCATAAAATAACTAATATAGTAATTTATTTGAATAGATAACATTGATTTGTATTTTATTTTTCTTTTTATTTTTCATTTTCTATTAAATTATTATAAAAATATTATTATTTTTATAATTAATAAAATATTTTAACTAGTGTTATCAATAAATAAAACATATTTAAACTATATTCAATTATCGAATAATAAGTTTGTAAGAGTATCAACTAGTAAGTAATGTAAAAATAAATTCATATTTGTGTGTCATTTTTACTTGATATTTTTAATGGACAGAAAAGACAATATGTAAGATAAATTGGAAATATTTTTTTTATAAGAAATATTTTAGCGTAAATCACATCTAGAAAATATATGTCGACGTGTTTCGAACCAACTAGTGTGATTCATTGTTAGGACAAGTTGAAGACACAGATCCAGCTTAGCATGTTAAATAGTCTGCGCAGAGCCTCCAATGGCTAACTTGACCAATGGCTAATTTTGACTTTAGGAGCAGGATCATAAAAATTATTATGGAAATTAGTTATATTAGGTAATCAATAAATATATAAAATAATTTTAAATGTTGTTAATGGTTAGTTAAAAAGTTATAATTAAACTATAAGTTATATAGTATTAATGGGGAATAGTTAATGTTAAAAGACCTCTGTTATATATGATGTATAAATTATATGCTGATACTATTATAAATAACATGTAATAACGTTCATGATTCCTATTTATCTATTTTAATTTATTTTTTAAAATATTTATTTATTTATTGTATTTTAATTTTTAAACACCTTTACTTTCTTAGCATATTATTTTTGGTAAGTTTCTATTATTTATTATTTGGTTTTATTTTTATTTATTTATTTTTTTTTAGATATTATGAGTTGACTTAATTCTCATTTCCTAGTATTTTAAATCAATTCTTAACTGACTTTTATCTTACAACCGTATCAAATATATATATATAAGTGTATAAAATTATATATATATTATTATATAATATGTATATAGTATAATATAATTAATTAATTTATACATATATTATAAAAAGGTCCTTTACATAACTAATTCCCATGTAAATAATATATAGCTTATAATTTTTAATTATTTATACATTTTTAACTAACCATTAACACCATTTAAAATTTAAGTATGGGGGTTTACGCAATGCATTATATTAGATATCATTTTGGAATTCATGAGAAATTAGTCAACTACCTCTCATGGAAATGGTTATACGTGAATGACTTACCTAACGTAGTTGAATCCCAAAATGATATCTAACCATTTAAAATTATTTTATTTATTTATTGGTTACCTAATATAACTAATTTCCATAATAATTTTTATGACCCTGGTGCAAAAGTCAAAATTAGTCGTTGGAGGCTCTCCTCCAATTATTTAGCATGCTAAGCTGGATCTGTTTCTTCAACTTCTCATGACAATGAACCACACTAGTTGGTTGGAAAAGCGTCGACATATATTTT
>APFE031289230.1:3583-14884 GCA_000404065.3 Pinus taeda
GTCCAGCTCTGGTCCTCTCCATATCGAGAGACCGAGTGTTGAGACGACAATCCGACCCCCTCCCAAAGGGGTACTCAGGAGGTCTTCTTATAACCCGAATGCTCGTGCTGCCCAGCACTATAGCATCGTGGAGGACTTAGCGCAGGCCATCTGCTATGTCCGCCTTAGAGGTACTTCAGAGTTTCCCCCCCCAGAGGAAGTCTCTGCTATCGGCCATCGGTGGCATCGACCCAGCGGACTCGGATTTAATCACCTTCGACCTCGAGAGCCATGTTCCTCGATTGCCTCATCAGATAGCTTTCCTCATTCAAGTCATCATCAATTCTAAAATGATCCATCGTACAGTCATTGATGAGGGCGCCTCAACCTGCATTATGTCTATTGCATGTTGGAAAGCCATCGGGTCTCCGACGTTGAGTCAGTCCCAACGACCTTGGAAGCATTCGACGGGAGAGAATCTCGACCTTATGGTATCCTTCAACGGCTACCGATTACCTTAGAAGGGAAGACTGTAGAAGTAGAAGTCGAGGTTGTGGACGCAAATCTCACATATAACCTCCTTCTGGGCCGGAGCTGGATGTACGCCATGCGTGCTGTGGCTTCATCCCTCTTCCGTGTCATTCGTTTCCCCCATCAAGGGAAAATTGTCACGGTCGACCAACTTTCTTACTTTGCTTCCTCTTCTGAGGGAAACGTACCATTCGTTGAGCATACCTCCGTTCCGTATGAGAATGTGGGAGCCGGGCTCTTCAAAGAACCCGCCCTTATGGGTGTCTTTTCCCTCCCACCTCCGAACCTTGCTTCACTAGCTTTGGTCTCGGCTCGCTCTGATCCTTCATCACACTCTGTTGCAACCCTCGGTCCCTCCGCCCATGGGGGCACTGATCCTCTAGCTTGTAAACCCCGCTCGGCCGGGGGGCATGGGCAGATCATCGGTGCTGTTGATCATTTTATACAACAGGTCGAGCGATGCTTACATTATCTAGGCCGGTTATGCATCAGGGTGATAAGACGAAGCCCTGAAAAGGGTTTGACTTGAAATAAGTATCATGCGAGTTCTTTATATTTTGTACATACATGTGCTTTGTGTTGTGTGTGTGTGCGTGTTTATTTTGATTTTTGTCTTAGTGTGTCGGCGTGATTGCCACTTATTGTGTCTTTTGCTTCTTGAACAGATGTCTGGATCACCTTACATTGGTTTCGTTGATGGTGCTTCCCGCAGTACTCGCAATCTGTCATCTGCAGCATGGGTGATCTACGATCCTCATTGTGAGTTAGTAGATATTCAAGGTGTGTGTCTAGGTTGTACAACAAACAATGTGGCTGAATATAGTGCTGTAATTGAATTATTAGCCGAGGCGATTAACCTTGGAATCCGCTCATTGGTTGTAAATTTAGATTCACAGCTTGTAGTCCACCAACTCAACTGACAATATTCCGTCAGAGATCATCGTATTTTAAGGTTGTATTTACGTGTTAAGTTATTGGAAAGAGATTTTGATTATATTACTTATCATCACATTCCAAGAAGACTTAATGCAGTAACTGATGCATTGGCTAATTATGTATTAGACATACATTTGCGCAATATGTAAATTAACAAAACATGAGAAGCATAGGGTACAATAAAAACACCATGTATATATATATATATCGTGTGGCGCACTAAGGCGCTCAAAAAATAAGTGTACATATCTGAAATAAAGCCGACGTCCTCAGTACATCTGAGACGTATGTCTCTCAAAAACAACAGTGGAAAGTAAAACCTAGGCGTCTACTACGGTAGGTTATGCTCTCTGTAGCATGCCACCGCTCGTGCCACCCGCCTCAAAAGGCGGTGCATCCTGGGTTCCACACCCACTGTATGGATCTGTGCAGCTAGGGGGACCTCCTCGATCCCCTGGTAATCTGGGACTCCTGCCAGCAAGCCCTCAAGGTTGTGTACCACAGTCTCTGTCATGTCGCCTGTTGGAGGAGCTAAGGCCAAGATCGCAGTGCCTTGCCCCTCTCTCCGTGCCTCCGGGGCCAGGCCAAGGGGTCTCACAGGTCCCACATCTGCACAGCGTAGCATTTATTAGGACACGTACATGAAAAAATTCAAAAACATTACAAAAGATAAAAAATTAAAAAGAGATCAAGTGTTTTACCTCCATCGTCCCACTGCTCTCCCGCAGGCAGTGGTAGGTCGAGATCACCGCGGAAGTCGATACCGGCGTATGGCTAGTCCTCGACAAAGATAACCTGGCAATCTAGCCACTCTCGGAAGAAAACACCCCACGACACTGAGCGGCCGCCACCTCCACGTGGCATGATCCGGGCCCATTTTGTGGCCCTCGTCTCCTGTGGACTGTTAGGCGGATCCACCACCATGGTCTGCAGCCGAAGGGCCGGCACCCGCTCGAACATGAGCGGAAGCAAGAGCGATCCGTAGCCAAACTGCTTCGACTCTCCACGTCGGCAGTTACTCAATTGTCTCTTCATGCTGTTGGTCACAGCTACTGCCCAGTTGAAAACTGTGGGCTGTAAGCAATCGAGAGCTAGCAATAGGTTGGCCTTTGAGGCCTCATGGTTGGCCAGACTGCCTGCTGCCCGCGTCACTAGGAAGAGTATAGTACGAAGGACTATGTCACCAGCACCCACTGATGGGATGCTTGCTTTCCCGCTCCGTGTCTTGACCGCCTGTGGGCACACTCGGGCCATGAGTTGGTCGAGCGTCTCTCTGCTGGGTCACTGCCCCTCCAGGATGGGCATCACACCCCGGCGTGACAATCCAGTCAAAAAATAGATATCCGTGGAATCGAACTCAATGTCGCGGCCACGGATCGTGAATTTCCCATCCACTGGGTTCCAAGCTCTGATTAAGAGCTCTAAGAGGTCTGGCTGTGCCCTCAAGCGTGGAGTAAGAAAGAATTTTAGCAAACCGCATGCGCGCATGGAATTTCGGCATTCGGCATCGGAAAAAGCAGCAATATCCTCATTTTCGTGGGCCCTCTCTTACCACACAAAGGCCATTATGTCCTGCATGATCACCCAAAAGCATTAGACTGCCAACTTGTGAAAATTTTCCATTCAAATTCTTAAAAATCAATTTTCACAGCGCCAACGCGACTGTTTCTAAAGCAGTCGTGCTGATAATGGCGACCCTTTGTATTTTCTCTGGGTCAGCGCGGAAGAACACGGGTTTTCCGCGCTGACCCGGAAAGTGGTGTGTGTTGATAAAATCGATCAGCGCGGACCCGATGGGCGAATCCGCGCTGACCGAGAGTGCACCAATGCTAAAAGAATTTGGCCAAATGGTCAAATCCCACGGTGAAAATGCTCAAAAATAGACTTAAAATGAAGCGCAGGGCAAGAGGGACCTACCTGGAATCAGCTGTCGGAAGGATGGCGTCCCCACGATGAAGAATTCGCTCCGTCAACTTTGTAGTTCTACAACGTCCTCCAAAGCTCAAAATGGTAAAATGGTAAAAATGACTTTTACACCCCCCTATTTATGGTAAAAAATTCTTAATTAACTGTATAAAAGTGGGTTTTGTCATCTTTTATCATGAATTTAGTCTCGATGTCACTATGTTATGCCTTGATGCATGTTTTACTATGTTTTTCGACATATCGAACGGGTTTACGCGGGTGATTTTCTTGTGCAGGTCCTCGGAATAAGCGAAGTCACGGTGGATCTATATACACTTGGTCCCAAAAATGTCGTCTTTGAGCTCTTTTCCGACATAAAACAAAAAAATATAGCCGAGCCTCCTTTCAGCTCGTTAAAAGGAATGAGAGGCGGTCGCTTTTAAAGCTCTTTTTTCGACCGGTTAAATTAACAAAGATCGCCGGGTGTTTGTCGTTTCGCACTCGTTATTGGCTCTAAAACGACGTACTTTTGACCGCTTTTTTACTTTTTCGGGTCAAAGTTACTATTTACGAAAAGTACTCCTCGGTCGTAATGATCGGGCGGTTCTTTCGAGCATCGTTTTATACTTTTTCGGGCTCGAGAGACACAACTTTACGAAAAAGCACCCCCCTGGAGTTTTCTTTTCAGCTGTCTTTTCAAACTCTCTAAACATGAAAAGACGTCGAGTTCTTCCTTTGTCAGACTCGTTAAAACTAAATGACATCGGGCTCCATCGAAATGATGCTCTCCAAGCATATGCTATCCCCGTCAAGCTTGTCATCCAAAAATAATCGGGGTACTCGCCAGAAATGGTGGGGGAAATAAAGGAATCATAATCGTCGTCATCGGCAGTATGTCGCTCTTGAACATGGAACTGTTTGCATTCGTGTCTGGGTGGGGACATCTCATCTCGTTTCACATATTCCTCCATGGGTTTGGGTTATCCTATTTGACCATTCATCTGCTCATTGTCCTGTTGTCATGACCTCTTATCACTTGACCTCAAATACTGCCAAATCCGTCGTGGTGCCACCGATATGTTCAAGAGAAGTTGGCCTCTGCAAGTATAACCTCCCTCTGATATTTCACACAAAACATATTGTCTCTTTCCGTCTCGTGTCGATGATGTGGGAAAAATTATGGCCCACCTTCGATAAAGATCACTTCCTGTCGACTTCAGCTCATTATCCAGGAAAGTGACCTTAGAGACTCCCTTCAGGTACTTGGAGCCTGCATGCCTCAATGGCAGGTTCTTCGTGTTCGACGTGAGGTTTTCATCATTGGCCTCCGATCGAATGACTCTACGGGTGTTCGACATCAGCTCATTCATTGACATGCCATGGATTGTACCTATAGTACCTTGAGGACCATCGTCATTATTAGTGGCCCTTCTCGCGTTTGTTAACAGCTTTCATCATTGGCTGGTAATCAGACGATGTTCAAGCATGTTCGACTTCGACTCCTGTATTCACATGTTTGAACTTGTATTTTGTTCGGGTTCGGATGGAGCGCAAGACCCTGGTTCTAGTCTGTTACGGACGAGGTTGCGATTTTGTGGATCATTATTACATGACTCATTGATGGATGGCTGCGCCCATACCTGAGTCCTTTAGGATGGCTGCGACCATACCTTTTATCATTATGGTCTCTTCAGCTGGGTAGCTGCGTCCATACCACAGACCTTCTTTGTATGTCTTTTGGATGGCTGCGCCCATGCCTCGACTACATGTAATCAAAGTATCAGTTGTATCTACGTGCAAGTTCTTCCTGGTGGTGTTCCGGTTCAGCAGTTTTGTAAAGCATTTCACCCCTCCCACTCTCTCGGGCTTCATGCTTTAGGGGGCATCTGTTACACAGTAATTTTTCACTGTCTCCTTGTCAGTCTCCCTACTGTGTCATGAAATTACATCCACCATGCTCATGCTCTCTGAATTGGCCAAAAAACCCTTCATGCCAAAGTTTATTTGATCATCGCGACTGTTATTGAAATAACCACGCTGACTGGCGGCCTCTAGTGCGACTGATGCGCTGCCAGCGTGGAAGCACACGGGTTTTCTGCGCTGGTCGAATTTCATAGCCAGCGCACTCTCTGCTTGTATTAAGTCGCGCTGACCAGACCTCTTCTGTCATTGAGATGCGATGTCGGCACGCCAGTCCAGTTATGCACCCGCGCTGATCCTGTTTGGGCGAGTTTGTTCTAACAGCCAGCCTTCTAGATGACTCTAGACCTGGTTGTTGGCTTTGTAAAGGTCGCCCTCCCTTCTATGGCATGTCTGTTCGTCTTATGAGCCACCTTTCTTGGGGATAAGCTCATCCTTTCACTATTCATGGAGACTCCTCCTATATAAGCCTCCACCATTACCATGAGCAGCGAGTTTTTGACAGATAGACTTTGACATAGAGGAATTCATTGTGCTTAGTGCTGCTCTTAATAGGCAGTTGGTGTGTTAAGTGTGGATTGCTAGAGAGCTTAAGGAAGGTCATGAAGTTCTGTTGCCTTGTGTGAGAGAGCGAGTTGTTTGTCTTGGGAGATCTACCTTCAAGGGTGAATGCTTATGAGACTTGCTGGCTGGACCCTCTTGAGAACGACTCAGCGTCAGAACATTGGTTGTATCTTTCTCTGTATTTGATTAATAAAAGATAGATGACTACTATTATGGTTCCATTCTCATTTGTCTTATAATGGTTAATGTGAATTACATCCTTTCTGACTGATGTATAGTTGCTTTTACTAGATTTTACGCTTGTGTTTGTCTTCCCTTTGCTTGTGCAGGTGTCCGCCCACGAGGATAGTGGAGGATTGTGACCGGCTGGAGCGAAGGAGTGAGAGCGGCATCTCTTCGTCAAACATAGTGCTGGAATCCAAGTAGGTGTTCATTACCCACTTGTTAATTGAAACTAGGAACTTGCAGAGTAGCATTGATTGATTGTTGCTAGACCCCTTTTGGGCTAGTAGGGATCGCCTCTATCCGTAGAGGGGATTTACCTCTCCAACAATCTTGTTTTAAGATTATTGTACTAACACGTATGTGCTAAGACACTTGATATGTACTTGAATGTAGTAGGTGAAAGTTGTGGCATTATGTCTAATGAATATGAGTTGACTATGGATTATGACATGATTGTTAGTCTTGGTAAAGGTTTATTTCAAATTGATAGATATGATTGTCTTGATATTTGGAACGTGTGGTTGACATGTGTGAAGATTCACGGGAAACATGCTTGGTATTAGCATGAAAAGGAAAAAAATTGATGTGTTTATATAAGTAACAGTTGGGTGATGTGACAATGTATAGTAAGACTCAATTGCAACAAAGTAAAAAGGTAAAAGAAAGGAATTGGGCAAGAACTCCTTTGGCTATGTTTTGAAACCCTAATTCCAAAAAAATGAGTACTTTGCATACAGGAAATCTTCTTAACCTTAATATTTCCTGAAATTATGTGGACATGTGCTAGATTCATGAACATGTACTTGACAGGTATATTAGAACGTCTCTAGTTACATGTGGATCTGTCAAGGGAATTGGAGTCCCTTGAGAGATGGTGTGGATATGTTCAGTTGGAAGCAATGTTCTTGGCACAACAAGGTAAGGTAAGTAGTATGGTTTTATGTTTATTAATGCACTAAGAGTTATGTGTTCATGGCAATATGATGCAGGGGATTGCATGGCAAAGAGACTGCCATGAAATATTGAAGAAGGCTCAGGTTGAGATTTCCTTTGGAAGCATGGGGAACCATGGGGATTGAGTCATGGTGTTTATCATTAGTCTTGTGCTTTTGGTATTTTGTGATTTTCTTGCTTTCGATTTGTAGTTTGTTATGTCTAGTGCATGAGCATGCCACTTTATTTTTGGTGTAATATTATTATTGGTTTTCATGGTTTTGTTCTTATTTGTTTCTTGTGTTTTCCTTTTAATATTTGAGTCTTAGGAATTGGTTGGGAAAGAGGAAATTTAGTGGAGCTCGGAGAGAGATGAATGAAACCCAACAGGTGATGTAAGGCCTAGATGAAGCTCGGTGCATGTGTAAGGGCAGTTAAAGGCAAGAGTATGAAAACCAGTTGGACTTGTTGGGTCCATTGGTGTAAATGGATGATGGAAGTACATCCATGGGAAAGGTAAGGTGAATGGATTTGAGGCGTCATATGCCTTGGATATGTTGGGAAAAATTGTTCTCAATGTTTTGCATGGTGTGCACAAATAAAGGGAGTTCCCTTAACCTTTACTTAATGTTATCTAATAATTATGTTGGATGTTTACATTTGTACACATGTATCTATGTATCTATGTCGTGTCTAACAGGGTTTACAAGGAGAATAATTGTTTTATGCTAATTTTTATATATATGTATGTATGTATCCATGTACCTATGTCATTGTCGATAGACTCATCAAGAATCATTCTTGTGGAGGAATGATTTCTTATGTACGTGAATGGCATGAAGAGGTTCCCAGCTATGAGGAATCAAGTGGGAAAAGTAGCCTGACATATCTCTAAGGTCAATATCACATGGTTATGAATTGACATTGTATGCTTGTATTATGCCTATGTTTATGTTATGATAGGTGACGCTGGAGGATAAATCAGCAAAATGAAAACAATGTTCTTTGTGGCATGCTAAGATGAGTGTGGATGGTAGAGAGACACTGGAAGCAAGGTTTCTTGGTAGAGATAGTGTGGTTTTGGATGTGTAGTATTAATTTTATGCATATGTTGTATATGTTGTACATGTTTCATATGTGATGTTGTGTGCATGTAGTGTTTTGTATATATAGTTTGTGTACATGTTGTTTATGCAATGATTATGTACAAGGTGGTACAGATAGTGTTGTGTGAATATGTATATGTAGCATTGGGTATAGCTGGTGCTATGTACATGTCAGATAGGCAGTGTTGTGTACATATTGTATTGTGCACATTATGGATATGCGGTGTTGTGTGCATGTTAGATATGCAGTTTTGTGTACATAAGGTGCTATGTACATATTGTATATGCAGTGCTATGCACATATGGTGTTGATGTGCATGTTGTACATATGGTGCTATGTACATATGGTGTTGTGTGCATGATTGTACAAGTGGTGTTGTGAGCATGCAGTATCATGTACATGTTGTACATATGGTGTTGTGCGCGTGTGGTGTTGTGTACATGTCGTGCATATGGTGTTGTGTACATGCGGTGTTGTGTACATGTCATGCATGTGTTGCTGTATACGTCTAGCATTGTGTACACATTGTACATGTGGTATGATGTACATGTGGCATTGTGTATGCATTGTGCAGGTGGTGCCACGTGCATGTGATGTTGTGTACACCTTGTATGGGTGGTGTTGTGTATAGGTGGTACTGTGTACATGTTGTTCATGTGATACTAGTGTACATGTGGTGTTATGTGCATGTCGTACATGTTGTATTATGTACATGCAATACCATGTATGTGAATTTTGTAGTTGTGGTATCGTGACATTTGTATTCATTGTGTGGTACTCTGTGTATGTACATGTATTGTATGGTGTTGTACATTGGGTATAGATTTATGGTGTTGTGTTGTACACTGGGTGTAGGTGTATGTGTGGTATGTCAAGTGTAGGTGAATGTATTGCATGATGTTGCATATTGTGTGTGGTTGTATGTGTGTGATGCACACTATGTGTATGTGCACATGGTCAAGGAGAATGCACTAGGTGTTTGTCGGGTGTGGCAACCAATTTGGAGTGCATACGAAATAAGGACAAAGGTAGAAGCTAAGGATTGATTGAAGGATAAGTATCTGTATTTTATTTAATTTTTATTATGCATGTGAATTATGATTCTAGTTTGTTATGGTTACACGTGATTTATGATTTTAATCTATGATGGTCATGTTTTGAGCTAACCTGATGTGATGTGATTGTACATGATGATTGGATCGAGCAACTAATTGACTTGTTGTGATAGGAAGTAAACAAGATTGCAAGTGTACCTTGTTGATGAGCTACCAATGAGGTATGGTTTGAAGTTATTTCAATTTATTTTAATCTAATGGAAGTCATGTGCTTGGTACAGGAAGCACAGAAACGCCCGATTGGGTGGTTGAAACTAACTGTAAGAATTTGCAACAACAAAAGGAATTCGAAAATGCAACAGTATGTTGGTAAGGCACTTCAGGAGTAGGGCCATTGTGGGACACGTGTACCCAATAGTGTCCAATTAATTGTCATGAGCATGATATAACTAGTATGATGGTTTTAAAGTAGGGATATGCCTTGGTTTCTATATCTTCCAATAATAGGAAGCCTTGCCAAGGGATGGACTTCCTGAGATGGGGGTGCCATCGGAACTTGGAAGGTGAGTGACTATACAGAAGAGGGTGACCAGATTTCCTGAGGGACTGTGTAGAAGAGAAGGGAAGACTGGGGATGAATTTGTTTTGGTCATTAGCATTTCCAGATGGAATCAAATGCATGTTGGGAGTGCGCCCTGGAACAATGAGTTGATAATTATTCACTAAGAGGAAAAGTGGTGTAGGATTATAGCATTGGACATTGGATGTAGATTTGACTTTGCAGTGAATTATAAACTTTTTGGGAAGGAGGTGAATCTTGGTATTACCTTGAGGGTGGAGGTGTCAGCCTCTGGATTCCCTTGTTATGGATGCAGGAATTGTATCCTTTTTATTTGTTGGTTGAGAAAATGTGTATATATGCATATTATTGTAAATATTGTATCGAGCTGGATTTATAAAGCCCCATAGACATTATGGTTATTTTCTTGTTGAAGAAAAGGTGTATAAGTATATGTGGATTATAAATATTGTAATGAGATGTGTTATTAAGCTCTAGTAAGCAGTACATCTGTCATGTTTTCAGCAGGATGTCATTGTAAATACAACAATGAGCTATGTTATAAAGCTCCATGGGTAGTATGTTTTGTTTTCCGCAGTATTGTTGCTTATAGGTGTCATTGAACACCGAGGATGGTGTTCCCCCGAGGGGGAGGGTTCTGTAACAGCCCTGGTTAAAAATCCATGTAAAAATATATATAAGGCCACGGTGATGGGACACACATTCCAAGATGAATGGTGGGAAAAAACATCCTAGTGGGTGATCACTCGGTTTATTATGGCTAAGGAAATTGGCAAAGGCAATGGAAAAGGAATTGGAAAGGCATGAGGCATTAATTGGCATTTTATTTATGAAAATAAAGGAAATTAGGAGAAAATGAAGGTGAAAAGTCACAGGTTACATGTGAGGAGGAAATTGAAGGAAAATAATGGAAAATGAATAAAAAAGAGACCTCATTGATAAAAAGGCTTTTGAGGATCAGTGGACAGGCTTGGTTAGGGTATCCTTGGACAGTTCAGTTTTGGAGATCTCTCTCTATTCTCTCTCTCTCATACTCTTGGGCACTCTGAGATTTTCTTGGAGTACACTTGGAGAGTGTGGCATACTTGGAGTTTTGGAGAAATAAGGAAAAGGAAGAGTAGGAAACCACAAGAGGACATCGGGATCAGTAGCTACAATGGGTTTTTCTTGTAGGTATTGAGTTACATGTATGTTTTCCTTACTAGTTTTAGCATGCATGGCACATGCATGTGATTTCTTTGTTATGATATGTCACTAGCATGGAGGATTTCCTGGATTGATAGTGGATTTCCTAGTGTAGAAATTTTGAATAATTTAACACATATTCAATGGAGATTATCCTGATCATGTACTATTGCGGAAAACATACACAATACATAAGCTCCTCTACGTTGATCATCAATATAGCAGCTTCAATAACAATAAAACATCAAGAGCATTCACACATTAACACAGTATGTATCCCGGGGAAAGCATCTCGCTAAAAACCCCAACTATCTGTATATTAATGATTGAGTCATGTAACATTACACAGCATAATACTTCTCACAAGTATCTCCACCTCGT
>APFE031289235.1:0-31255 GCA_000404065.3 Pinus taeda
AAAAAAATCATTGACTTATCGAATCCTAATATGTTTACATTGCAATAAACTCAATAAACTCAAGATATTGTTAATAATATAACTTATTATCTACATAAGTTGTCAGATGATGAACACTGAACTTCGTGGTCTCCTCACGATGATCATATAACATATTACGCTACCTACGTAATTGGTTATTGGATGTTAAAAAGGTAAGGTTAAAATTAGTTCAGATGATGAACAATGCGCTTCTGGGGCTCGTAACGATCATCCGGAGACGTTGACCTTCAGAAAAACTCTAACCCAGTTTCCATTTTTCCCTATCTATTTTATTTTTATATTAAAAAATAGTTAATAATTATTTAATACTCATAATTTAAACCATAAAAAACTACCCAACATTGTAATAAATATGTTTAAAATATTTTATTATACTTTGAGACTTTTTTTATTACATTCAATCATTACAACTAAAGAGATATTCAAACGGTAATGTGCTGAGAATATCTAGTCAATGTAAATTAAACAAGCAATTATGTAAATTTTAAATAACTCTTAACTTGAAATTTAAAGATTTTCAAGGCCACGTGAAGGTTTGAAGTAGAATTTTTTAATTGTAGTTTTTCATCCCAATTAATCATTAAATTATAACTAAATTTAAAAAAAATATTAATATTTATTTAATTAATCATTTTAATAATTAAAAAATTATTTAATTTGATTTTAATTAAATAAAAAATAGTTACGTTCTTATTAATTTTTTATTTAAAAATAAAATTAAAATTAAGAATTATATACTTTCATTAAAAAATGATATATATCTTTAATTTATTAATTTATTAATATTTTTTATATTATTTTATTAAAAATAATTATATATTTTTTTATAAATTAAATACAAGGATATTGAAGATTTTATACGCAAAGTTTTTTTATAAAAAAAAAACGATTATAGCCACATGGATTTAGAAAGAGGCGGAAACAACTCATCAAACTATAGTAATATTTAAGGAATTATATAAAATTAAGTGAAAATTAAGAAGTTCTACACAAAATATAAAAAAGGAGATCACCATATTTATAAACATTATAGAATATATTTTATATATTTTATATATCTAAGCAATTACTAAAAATATTTGAAAAGTTAATGAAGTTCTACACAAAATATAAGAAAAGGAGATTGCTATATTCATAAACACTATAGAATATATTTTTATATAGAATGGATATGATTGTTGTAAAATGGGAAGATTTGTTTTTAGGAAAACTCCTCTCTATGAGGCATACCCAATCTATTATTCAATAACTAATAAAAGTTATAATGCATTGTAGAGTCTTTGTGGGTTTAATAGGAATATTCAACAACATAAAGGCTTAAAGAAATTTAGGCAACATCACAATAAGTTTAAAAAAAAGTTTATATTTTAAATTTATTTTTGACTTATTTACTCTATAAATAAAGATTAAAAAAACAAAATATTTATAGTTTTCCATTTTAGCACACTAGAAACCACTTGCAATTAATTATCGTTAATACTCAACATTCATTGAGATAACTATTTTGCTACAAAATTAGAGGGTGCATGGCACGCCTACTTGTACATATGACACATCCATTCCTGCAGTCTCCCAGTTGACATATATCTTACAATAGTCTAAGAGAGAATTCATCTATGAGTTAACTTCTAGAAGCCATGAAGCTGATACAATTACATCACCCCTTAAATTTACTTGTATGCATCTATGAGCCAACTGTTAGGAGCCATGAAGAGTGTAGACTTACATCACCACTTTAATTTACTTGTGTTCACTAGTTCCATCAGTGCATCAAAAACATTATGCAAACTATCAACTTTATCTAGTATTGTATGTATCATATTCCATCCTCTACCATGTATCGAATGTAATGATAGTGGATACTGATATGTTTTTATTCACATGAAAGGGTGGGGTCTTAGCTAAATAATTGTAATTATTACTATCACATTTTATACCTAGCCTTTCATGTGAAAAAATGTTATAAGCCAAATGGGATACTTACACGTATGATTACTTTTCATATACTCTTCCTTTGCAATGAACAAGATGAACAGAACCCATGGCTTTCTCATCCAACTCACTTCACCACCAAATAGTAAAAACACATATCTACTAGTACACCTCCTCATATTTACATCCCTTTCTCAATCAAAATCTACATAAAACAATATATACATTCTGTGTTAGAACCCGAAAATAAAACTATGATCACATATAGAAAATTTGAAAGAACCTCAAAAATACCTAAATATCCTCTTCAATGTAGCCCAATGTTCACGTCTTGGATTAGCCATGAATAATCTCAATACTTTCAAGAGTTGGGAAATGTCTAGTCTAGCAGAGACCACAACATACTCAAAATACCAACTAGACAAACATAAAAAACACAAGTCATATACTCCATCTCTATTAGAATTATATACATAACCCAACTAAAAACATAGTTCCCCGAAAAATCAAAATACTCAATGGTTTACAATCTACAATGAGAAAACATTACAAGATAAATTCCACATACTTTGACTCAGCCAATACTTTTATGTATTTTCTATATCTCATAATCTCCATTATTAATATATATTTCCATCACCCAAGTTTGTCATGTCAAATTGTGTTCATAGATGAGACTTCAAATCACAAATAACATCCTTACAATTACGAAAAAATATCATAGCATCACCAAATGAAAACACTTAATAGAGAATGTTCTTACATATGTTTTTAGCATTACAATTATTGGAGTATGTAGCTCTTACTTTTCTTATGTGTGATCAAATTTTACTGTTAGGATTATTAGCCATGATTAGGTAGACTTAGTTCTCTATGTAGATAGTATGTTTCCTAGTTTCTAGGAGGTTGTAAGATCTAGCTAGTTCGAGATGTATTCTCGAAATAGCTAACTTCCTAGCTTAGTGTGTGTTTGAGATATTCCTTCAAATGATAAGTTGTGACTAATATAGTTTGTCTATCTTGAGACAAATACTTTGTATTTATATTCATACTATTATATTGTTTACCATAGATTTATCAACCAAAGTCACACTATGGCTAACTCCCTCATACGAAGGCATGCGATTATGAGAAATTGGACAGTGCATTATGTTCACTATGGTTTGTTTCATAATGATATTTGATTTGTCACTTTTATGATATCCATGGAATTTTAGTGCCTCTACCATGAGTCTCAAAAGAGATATATTTGAAGGAACAACTAAATCAAGTGGAAAGTAATTTTAGTGTGAAGCTACAAGAGAAAACTAATATTGTGATGAAGCATATGGAAACTACAAATGTAAGAAGTAAGATATGATCTATGTAGAAGATCAAACGTCCTTATCCAAAGCCGTGAAATGAAGGACATGTGCCAAAGGAGATCTGCGACTATGGAGAATAGTTACTAGGGTTTGGAGAAAAAACATTGCCATTATGAGAGGGAATGAACCGTGTCATTTCCATAATAATTCTCATCCTATTGAGCTTACCCATGCTCAAAATTGATTGATTTCATGATGTAACAGTACATTTTCACCTTCCCACTGTGGAGTTCTTCTGTAGCATATTAAGAATTCAATCATTTGGTTATTCCCGCAAATAATTCAAAGTTTATAAAGTTGTGGAGACCCAAAGCTAATTTTGAAATCTTTGAAGTGCCCAAATTGTTCTTAATGCCTTCAATAAAGAATATCATCCTATACATGAAGGGAAACCTTTAGAGAATTTCCGAGAGGAACTTCAATATGAAGGTATCATATATTCCATAGATTACATTATTACTCAAAAAATTCAATGTGGCCTCTAGCGATTAAAATCTCTATAAAAAAAACTACCAACTATTTTCCAAGAGGGCTTCTCGATTTCCCTATGATTTTCTTAATTTAATATTATTAAGAGAATTGATGGAAGAGATATCACCTATACTGCACAAAAAAAAATTGGTTACAAATTCGTGATTTTCTAGATATGTGACTGCATAATAACTTTGGAAGGTTTTCCATTTTCTCTAATGACATTTCACGATGCAGAAAATACCTAGTTTTAATTATTGTAGCCAATGAATGATAACAATTTGAAGCTCATCGTCGTAATTGATAACAAAATGTCAAATTACCACGTGAGGATGTTCTACTCGACATGATAATGAATATAAAATGCGGAATTTTGAGTTTGAATTTGGATATAGAACGTTTGAATTTGGAGTGGTTGGGGCTAACAAAGTGAATGGATTACAATGCGGAATTTGGAGTTTGAATTTGGATATAGAACATAAGACGTTGGAGTGGTTAGGGCTAACAAAGTGAATGGATAAGGTTGAGAAAGGTAAAAAATGATTGTATTTAAAACATAAAGATGAAAGTGCCATAACAAACATGGTTAAAAATGTGCCTAGATACATATGCTCACTTCTCAAAGCCATTTGTAAAATAAGTACTTTCCAGGAAGCAGAGGGAGAAAAGTCAAATATAATGAAATACCATCAAATTGACAACCCAATTCTCCTTGTGATAAGACACAACTCATAATGAGCGTCATTGTAAGTTACAACGAAACGAGGAGCTAGAGAAAGGGACCACAAATAGTGCAACATTGTATCTTTTATTGGTATAATAAAGAAATCACCCTTCTCCCCTACAAAAATCTATTTTCCATATTGTTGAGCACGTATTTTTATGGTTTTCATTATGCTAATGCTAATGTGATTTTTAAAGATGTATATTAGTGGTTTTCTATCGATTGTGTAGGTTACAACTAGAGCTTCTATCGATTGGCCTTATATCTATAGTTACATCACCAAAAGAACTAAGAATACACCTTCTATCATAAGTTGTTTTCTTTTTCCCTTCCACCATAAGGTGGACATTAAAATATTTTATTTATGGTGAGCATCAAAATAATTTTATATTCATTAGAAACCTATTATATTTTTAGCACTTGTTGATGGTGTTGGATCGACCAACATTTAGGGGATCTCCCCCATATGAGGTCCCAATTAGACCTTACAAAATTTAGTGTAGGAGTCCCATGCATTATGATGGCTCTATTTCCATATACTATAGATTTTCCTTGGCTCTTACTGTTTAGCATATGAGAGTGTTACACTGGTACCTTTGAAAAGAAAGGTGAGTGTGCCTAGTGAGTGCATAACATAACTATGTATAGTTTCTCTTATTGCAAAGGGGGAAAGAAACATGAGGCTTTAAGTGAGAGGTAATAGTACCACAAAAGATAAGACAAACATGAACCGAGAAGGTATGGTTAGCATTTAGCAGAATAGTCCACAGTGAATGCTACAGTTGTTGAAACCAAAGTGTAGGGGAAGATCAGCCCACCACCTTGTCTAATAGTCTAATTGGAAAATATTGGTTAGCACATTCAACTTTTATTATTAATTTTTTTATTGATATGTTTCTAAGTGATCATTGTTGACGAACGCTCATGTAAAATTATAGTAATATTTTACGCAGCAACAAATTTTATAGAATTAATTGCACTTATGTTTAATATTTTTGGAAGATATTCCATAACCATTTATAATTAGGTTTAGTATTAATATTAAGTTTACTAATATTTCCTTTAAGTTTTTAAATATTAAGTTACTAATATTTTCCTTTAAGTTTTTAAAATTTAAGTTTATATTTTTAAATATTAGGTTTGATATTTAGATTTAAATATTAGGTTTATATAATAATAATAATATTAGATTTAGTTTTATAATAATATAATAATATTATTTTAGATTTATAATAATATTAGATTTGTATAATAATGGTTAAAAACATTATTAACGATTATTATTAATAATATTTTAGTATTAATTTCATTAATATTAACACTATAATAATTATACAAAATTAATATTAATTAGTAATAATATTTTCTTTTGAAAAAAAATCATCTTATTAAGTTTAGGTTTAAGTTTAGGTTTAGGTTTAAGTTTAATAATAGTATATTATGGTAGTAATAGTTAATAAAATTATTATTATTGAACATTATTAATAATACTTTAACATTAATTCTCGCTAATATCAATATTAGCACTTATTTAACATTAACAAACGCTTATATAACATTAAAAGTAATTATAAAATACTAATATCAATTGTTATTAATATTTCTCTAAAAAATTAACTTAAAATTAATATTAAGATTAATAATATCATTATTACTAATTATAATAATTTGCATTAATACTATAACTAATTAATATTACCCTACATTAATATTATTCCTTAATAATAATATTAATTAATATATGGGAATGTTGGAGTGGTAAGTGTTAACCTCGAAGAAAAAATAGAAATTCAGTACACATGGGGTCTTGGCATTTCAACAAAAAATCAAGCGAAAGCTTTTTCTCTCTGGTGTGGTCTGAAAATCAGTTTGGCTAATGATATGAAAAATTTGTCTATAGTTGTGACTCCATGATTATTATTCAAGAATGTATGAAGCTTCTCGAGAAAGTAAATCTTCTCAATGATGAAACCTCCTCAATCATGGCAGGGATTATTTATGTGTTAATAAAAATTGAGAAGGGAAATTTGTTCCATGTGTTGCATGCCAATAACCACTTAGTGGATGGTCACGCCAATGCGGGGGTGATGCTCAAGCAAGGTTGTTTATGTATAAATCAAGAAAAATCTTCATTTCATATCCCTTGATCTATAGCAGCAAGTCAATGTTGTACTACAGGGGTACGAGTCTTCAGAGAATTAAGTTGGTAGTTAAGATGGTTAACTCCCCGATGTTCCTCCATAGTGCTTTGGAAGATGGGATGGTTGTATTCAGGTTAATGCAGAGGTGTTGTTTCATTGGAATGCAAATTATGTGCGAGGACATGTGGGCATCATAGTTTCATTTACTCACTTGGATTCGCAATATAGCCATCCCTGCTGAGGAATATAGTACCATCACATTACGATTCTGGTTAACTCTAGTAATGGAAGAAATGGAGGGAATTTCCCTTAACAAGACTTTGAATCAACTAGCATTTATGAAGGGTAAGTTCGGGAGGAATATTGGGGCTGAACAAGCCATTAAATGGTAGTTGGTTACAGTGAGTTAATGAAAGGATAATAATTGTCCAGAGGCAGATTGCTGCAAAGATGGCCTTCGTGCATAATGCTAGTGGTGAAGGCTTTGGGTTCAAAAGCTCAGAGTCTGGTCATGGTAGTGGTGGAAGTGTCAAGAATTTGGTGGACAATTCTTGTAAACAAGTTATAAAGGAGATTGTTAAGGAAGTTAATGAGAGTATGGCATTTCTTTATGCTCAATTATCTCGATTGGTTAAAGATATGGAATTATTATAAAATACAAAGGCACGCATTTGTATCGATGTGATTAGCATACAACAGAAGGTGGATAACATCGAAATAAAAGTGGAAATTCCTACTATCATGGTTTTAAAGGATGTTTTTTGGGTTAGGGAAGCCACGATGTAAAATGTTGTTGGTGTTAAGAATGTTTTTTATGAGGTGGTGATTGTTGTTGTTGTTGTTGTTGTTGGGATTGATAACAGAGAGGATGTCACGGAGGAAATGAAGACTACTATAGATGAATATCTGGGAGAAGAATTCGATCCCAATAACTACTGAAATTTTCCGTTCAAATATATTATCTTTATTCTATGTCAATATATATAATATAATGGTGTTTTCTAGAGAGTATAGAGATATAGTTATGCTCGAAGACTATATGTAAATAATTCTGGGAAAATAAAGATCTCATTCGTATTTAAATCGATCGATATGGCTAAAAGCATAATCTTAAATTTCGTATGGGTCTTGGGCCTTTTCGAATTGATATAATGAAAATACTGCCGTTTCTCTTAAAAAATAAATATTAATTAATGATAATATTTTTATATTTAACATTATTAATATTAAAGGTACATTTACTAATGGTTGAATATTTAACCTTTCCTTACTTATATTCTGTAGGAAAACCTTGTTTATATGACAAATCTAAGTTCTAGGTTGATTGTGTTATATAATATATTAAATATTATTTTAGGTTTATAATTTGTTTATATATTTTATATTTTAATTGACCCAATATTATAATTAGTTAGGAGATTCAAGATTTACCAAACAGATATTCTTGGATTATTAAAATTTTGTTTCGATGAGTCTAAGTAATCAATGTTGGTGCAAAAGTGTGGTTACGTTTAAGTTAGTAACCAATGTTATATAATTAAGGATATTTATATTTAACATTTTTGTAAGATATGTCATAATAATTTATAGTTAGTTTTAATATTAAGTTTATTAATATTAGGCTTAAATTTTTAAATATTAGGTTTAGGTTTTCAAATATCAGAGTTAATATTATTTACGTTTTACGTTTATATTAAGTATATCGTATTAGGGTTTATAATAATAATAATAGAGGTTTAGTTTTAATAATAAAAATAATAATATCATTTTAGATTTTACATTAAGAATATGTTTGTTGCAATCATGATAATAATATAAAGTTTTTATAGTAATGCTTAATACATTATTTAATAATATATATATACTTTTTGAAAAAATATTGATAAGATTAATATTAATTGATATTATTTGTTTAGGTTTAAGCTTAATAATATTAGGTTAGTGTAATAATATTTTAGTATTAATTTTCACTAATAATATTAACACTTATATAATATTAATAACAATTATAGAACACTCATATCAATTGTTATTAATGGTTTACCCCAAAAAAATTGATCATAAATTAATAAGAATAATAATAATAATAATAATATTAAGTTTATTATAGTAATTTTCATTAATACTTTAGCTAATTAATACTACATTATTATTATTTAATTAGTAATAATATTAACTATTTGTATGTTTAATGTTATGAATATTAAGGTTTATTCACTAATGGATGAATAGTAAACCTATGTTTAGTTATATTAAAATTATAATATTAAATCTAATATTACCTTAAAAATAAACATGATACTAAAATTATTAATTTGGAAAATTATGCTAAAATATTAGCACAACCATCTATCTATAATATACTTATAATGAACCATATTCAACTATATTGAACTGTAGTGGATGATAATGGTTTACGATTGAGGCCTATAGTGCATGGTGAAGGTTAAGTATAATCAAATGATGGTTAGCTGTCAACAACAACTATTGCAATTGTAGCCATAGTTAAATAATTGTCAGCTATATACAAGTCGTAGTCAAGTCATGTTCTGTACTAATAAGTTTTATAAAATATAGACAAACCATAGTCAAAATATAGACAACCATAGTATAACTATATTCAAGCAATGGTCAACTATAGTCAGTCATATTCAATCATGGTTGAACATAGGCAAGCCATGGTCAAATGATGGTCAATCATAGTGAGATCATATTCAACCATAGTTATTCATAACCAACCACAGTCAAACCATGGTCAAGCATAGTGATACAATTATTAATCATAGACAAAAAGATAATTATCAATGTTTAAACATGGAGAACATGGAAAAATATAGTCAACCATAGTCAAGCAATACTTAAACATAGTCATTCATAGTCAAAACATAGTTAGTATTGTTTAAAGATGGTGAACATGGAAAACCCTAATATTCAAATCCTAAAATGAAAACCAAATAACAAAATTAGTAAAAAATAGTTAGCCATATTAGAGAGCATAGATAAACAATGTCAACCTTGATAGTCATTGTTTAAATAATTTACCATGAGCAAGCTTTCTCAACCATATATTTAGCATATTTAATATTGGATTTTAATATTAGGGTTTTAGTATTCGGATTTACTATTAGGCTATACTGTAGAGTTTTAGTATTTGGTTTTAATATTAGGATTTTAATATTGCATTTCAATACTAGGCTTTTAACATTATTGTTTTAATAATCAAACATGTTGTGATGCCAAATGATGCAAGAATCTATCCAACAATCTATTGTGACAAACATTGTCATAATATGATAATCACTAGGACAATCATTGTCACAATGTTAAATTATGTTGCAAATTGTTCAATGTCGCATTATGACATTACAACATTAGGGTTTATAATATTGAGTTAAATATTGGGTTTCTAATATTGGGTGTAATATTATTAGGTTTTATAACATCAGAGTTTCTAATTTTTTGTATAATATTAGGGTTTAATATTGTAACATTGGAATGGTACATAAATCTTTCCAACCTCACATTGTTACAATTTTTTTTTCAATGTGGCAATCAACCTCACAATGATTGTCACAATGTTACATTACATTACAATTTATTCAATGTCGCATTGTGACATTACAAAATTAAGGGTTTATAAAATTAGTTTAATGTGAGGGTTTAATATTAGGTTTATAGTATATGGTTTAATATTGGGTTTAACATTAGGATTTATAATATTAGGGTTTAATATTGCGTATGATATTAAGGTTTACGATAATCCTCATTAATATTGCCTTTATAACATCGGCTTTAATATTAGGGTTATAAGATTGTGTTTATAATATTATGGTTTAATATTGGGGTTTTAGTATTATGGTTTAATATTACATTTTAATATTAGGGTTTCAATATTAATGTTTTGATAATAAATCATGTTGTGATGTTGCAATGCTACAAAGATCTATCCAACATTGCATTATGAAAAAAATTGTCGCAATGTAACAATCATTGTTACAACGTTAAAATTAAATTGCAAGTTATTCAATGTCGCATTGTAGCATTACAGAATTGTGATTTAATATTCGGGTTTATAATATTCGTTTTAATATAGGTTTTCTAATATTGGGTCTAGAATTAGGGACTCTAATATTAGGTTTTATCATGTTAGAGTTTCTAATGTTTTGTTTAATACTAAGGTCGAATATTGTCACATTCAAATGGTACAAAAATATTTCCAACGTTGCATTGTGACAAATGTCATCGCAATGTGACAACCAATCTAATATTGTTGCAATGTTACATTACATTACAATTTGTTCAATGTCACATTCTAACAATATGAAATTAGGGTTTACTATTAGGATTTATAATATTGATTTAATATTAATGTTTATAATATAGGGTTTAATATTGGACTTAATTTTATGGTTCATAATATTGGATGTCATACTAGGTTCATAATATTGGGCTTAATATTATATTTCAATATTGGCTTTATAGTATAAGGTTTAATATAGGGTTTAACATTAGGGCTTATAAAATTAATCCTCGAGGTTTATAATATTATTCTTTTGAGTTTATAATATTAAACTCTTGGGTTTATTAATTGCTTGGGTTTATAATATTAATTCATTAGGTTCATTGATCCTTTGGGTTTACAATATTAATTTATTGGGTTTATTATTGGGTTTATAATATTAATTTCTTATGTTTTATGTTGTGTCTTGGATTTATTAATCTATAGGGCTTATAATATTAATATTCATTATCTTTATGTGGGTGAAGAACGTTAATTTATAATATTATATTTTATAATGTTTGCTTTGTAACGTTAGGGTTTATAAAATTGCTTTGTATATTTGGTTTTTAACATTGGTTTACAACATTCGTAGATAATATTCCATTTGTATATTATGGTGTATAATATTTAGTTAATGGCATCCATTTATAATATTTTGTTTACATTGGGGTTTATAATATTTTGGTATTAACATGAGTTTATAGTATTTGTCTTATAACACTAGGGTTTATAAGATTGGTTTTTAATATTGCAGTTTATAATATTCAATTTACGATATCAAGGTTTATAAAATTAAGGTTTAAAACCTTTATTTATAACATATTGTTCTTAATATTTGGCATATAACATTGTGATTTATAATGTTTGTTTTATAACATTGGAATTTATAATACTAATGCAAGTATTTACAATATTAAATATTCAAATTATAATATTCGGCTCATAATATTAAATCGAAGGGTTCAATATTATTCTCATGGTGTTTTTAATATTCTTAGTCAATTGAGTTTATTAATCCCTTGGGTTTATTAGCCTCTCAAATTTATAATATTAATCACTTAGTTTTATTCAATTAATCCCTTCAGTTTAATGATCCTTTGTGTATATAATATTAATAATCCATTGGTGTTATAATATTAGTCACTTGGTGTTATAATATTAATCACTTGGTGTTGTCTGCATGGAATAGCTCAAGTGGCAGTGGCCTTGGAAATGAAATCTCACCGAACCGGAAGTCTTCTATTCAAATCTTGGGTTACCCTTCCCCCGTAGTGGGATGTGTAACGGACATGAAAATAGAAGAGTCCTACCAAACTTACAAAAATAAAATATTAATCACTTGGTGTTATAATAATTTGTCTATAATATTAAACCCAAGGGTTTAATATTATTCCCTTCAATTTTTAATATTAATAATCCCTTGGCTTTATAATATTAGTAATCCTCGTGTTTACTAATACTTTGGGATTATAATATTAATGCCAAAAGTTATAATATTAATCCATTATGTTTTTAATACTAATTTTAAGGGTTTACAGTATTAATCATTCGGGTTTACAATTTTAATCCTTTCAGTTTATAATGTTAATCCTTAGAGTTTAATACTATTTATTAGTATTGAGTATTAGAGTCTATAATATTTGGTTTATAGCAATGGGGATTATAATATTTACTTCACGACATTGGAGTTTAGAGTATTTGATCTATATTTGGTCAATAACATTTATAATATTTGGTTTACAACATTGAGGTTTATAACATTCTATTGTAACATTTGGGTCATAATGTTGGGGTTTATAATATTTTTTTATAACATTAAGGTTTATAACAATGGGATTAATAATCTTAGGTTTTAAAATATTGATGTAAGTGTTTATAATATTAAACATTGGGTATATAATATTAAGCCCAAGGTTTAATATTATTTCCTTACGTTTATTAATCCCTTCTGTTTATAATATTATTAGTCCCTTGGATTTATTAATCCCTTGAGTTTATAATATTATTAGTAATCTTCTGGGTTTTAATATCGAATCTAATCCCTTGGGTTTATATGGAGTTTATAATATTCGTTTATAATATTTGGTTTATAACCCTCGGTTTTATAACATTCGCTTTATAATGTTTGGCTTTATGAAATTGCTTTATAAAATTTAATTTTTAACATTGGTTTATAGCATGAGTTGATAATACTCGGTTTATGAATTATGGTTTATAATATTGGGTTCATAGTGTTGGGTTTTATAATATTGGGTTGATAACATCAGTTTGTAATATTTAGTTTATAACATTGGTTTATAACAATGATTTTAATATTTGGTTTATAACATTAGAGTTTATAATATTTCATTTATAACATTCAGATTATAATATTTTCTTCATAACATTGGAGTTTATTGTATTTGGTTTGTATCATTGGTTTATAATATATTTCTTTTAATGTTAAGGTTTATAATATTTGGTTTATAACATTGGGGTTCTTAATATTAATGCAAGTATTTACAATCTCAAACTATTAGTTTATAATATTGATGCAAGTGTATATAATATTAAACTTTGGGTTTATAATATTGGGTTTAAAATATTAAACTTTGGGTTTAGCATTATTATCTTGGGTTTATTAATCATTTAAGTTTATAATATTATTAGTTCCTTAGTTTACAAATCCCTTCAGCTTATAATATTACTAGTCCATTGGGTTTATTACTCAAATTTTAATATTGGGTTCAATCCTTTGGACTTATAAGATTAATAATCTATTTCATTTATTAATCTCTTGGATTTATAATTTTAATACCAAGGGTTTTTAATATTAAACTTTAATCTTTTGGGCTTAATATTATTCTCTTGTATTTATATTATATTTGGTTTATTATTATTCTTTTTATTATATATTATTATAAAGTATTAATATAAATATAGTATATTATTATATATATACTATATTATAAATATAGTATATTATTTATATATAGGCTTAATTTATTAATATACTCTAACTATATATATAATAGATATTTACACTTAAATTAAATATTAATAATATATCTTAAATAATAAGATAATAAATAAATATTATTAACAATAACCCTATAATAATATATGTTAATTAGTATAATTTGAATATAATTCAATATATTAATATAATATTAATAAGAATATAAATAATATATAGTATAAATTATATAATAATCATATATATGTGTAAATATTAATATAATAATCATTTATATATGTGTAAGTAATTATTTTTTTAATTTTTATAATTATTAATAATAATAAGTAGCAAATTTTCAATAGGCACATTTATATTATACCCAATAATTATTAGTGTGATTAGATGGTTGTACATATGCTTCATATACACATTAACCACATTAGTAAATGTTGTTTATAATAATGGGGTTTATAATATTGAGGCGCAAAACCCAAAGGTTTAATATTATTAGCTTGGGTTAATTAATTCCTTAAGTTTATTAGTCCGTTGAGTTTATTGATTCCGTGAATTTATAATTATTATTAGTCCATTGGGTTCATTACTCTCATGGGTTTTAATATCGCTTTCAATCTCATTGATTTACTAATCTCATGGACTTATAATATTAATAATCCATTTGGTTTATTAATATCTTGGGTTTATAATTTTAATCCCAATTTATTTTAATACTAACCCATTAAGTTTATTAATATCTTCAATTTATAATATTAATCCCTTAGATTTAGTATTATTTTCTTGTATTCATATTCAAATTCATTAATATTATTTTTATTATATATAAATACGATTATTTTATTATAAATATATTACATTACCTCTTTTATATATATATAATATATATATAATATATATAATATATATATATATATATATATAAAGTAATGGTGTCTCATAAATAAGTATTACTAGTAATAACTATATACATTATAATAGTATAATATTATATGTTAATTATGCTATAATTTGAAATATAATTGTCAAGATATTAATATAATATTATAATAACATAATATGGTGGTTTTATTATTTATATAATTATTAATAATTAATAGTCAATTTTTAGTAGGCACATTTACTGTATACATCTAATAATTATTAATGTAATTGATATATTCTTATTCGCGTATATTAATTACATTAATAAAAGTTCACATTAGTAAAAGTGGTTGTCCTAGTTCATATGACATGTTAATATTGACAGAGTATTATATTACTCACAAAATTATATAAAAGTACATAGAAGACCTCCATTATATAGCAATGGAGGCCAAGTGTCTATTATAACTACTACCACTGGACAAATTCAAGTCCCTATGTGTTCTTACAACTCACCATACTTCGCTTATACGGAAATGAGGCCTTGGAAAAGTTAATTCTAACAAATATAATGCAGTTGTCTTTAGTGTGACTTTTTGGACTTTCCAGTGCGGAAAAATTTGAGGTGAAATATTGATTTGTGTTATTTAAACACCATGATTCAACACCATGGAAAACCTTGGAGCACTTGGATTTTCCACAGGTTACTATCAAACTTGTGATTTCAATAATTCCTACCAGACTTTAGAAAAGTTAAACTCAAAAATCTTACCTAAATAAATAAATTAAATTGAATTCTTGACATAAAAACCTATTCTCATCTCAAATTTGAAGGAAAAAAATCAACACCATATGAAGTGTTAATTATAATGGTCCATTGATACAAGAGTCAAGCATAAAGTGTTAGAATGGTGCATTGATACGACAGTCAAGCATAAAGTTTTAGAACGCTGCATTGATACGACAGTCAAGCAAATGTCAAGAGTCCGAACTCCTTTTGGAATCTTTCGATCGAGCCATATCTGTATGTATGCGCGAGACCTTTGAAAACGCTATTATCGATGTAATTATAGATTCACATATCCTTCATTCTCAAACAACCATTTACATTTATCTACTAAACGGAATAACTATTTCATTTTCCCAAACATTTAAAAAAAAAAACTTAACGTTCACAATAATTTATATTATTTATAAACAAGCCATACCCAATAATTTACACATAAATAAAATGAATAATATTAATAAGATATAACAACTTTTTAATTTATAAATAATCTGAATATATAAACAAAATGAATAATATTGATAATGAGAAAATAATTTTAATCTATAAATAATCCAAATAATATTGAAACAAAATGATACTTCCATATTATTATTGAATTTGAATTTCATGTCCTAAATTGTACTTATATTTTTTTATTATAAATATTGTGATTTTTTTTATATTTTGTTTGGAACAAGGAAAAAATAATAATTATGTTATTTTATTTATTAATAATTAAGTGTTAAAAATTAATAATAGTAATAATTAAATATTTAAATTAATAATAATAATAATTAAATGTTTAAATTAATAATAATAATAATTAAATATTTAAATTAATAATAGTAATAATTAAATATTTAAATTAATAACATAATAATTAAATATTTAAATTAATAACAATAATTGATTAAGATTATTGCTCTTTTTTTTCAATTAAAAAAACCACTTTTGTTCACTATGGGTTTTGAACATGGACAAGGACTTGTCCAGATCATCCTCCCAAGTTATGGATGGCCTAAATCTTAAAAAATGAATTAAAAAAAAATTGTGATTACTACTATGCTAAACAAAAAAATTAATGTATAAAATCTATTTACTAAACTGATTTATGAGTCTCGCTAGTTAGCGAGAGAAGAGACTTCTACTTCTATATATCATGATTTCACTATAAAAGCTAATAAAAATATATATACTTTAACTTAATCTAAAAAAGAAATGAAAAAAAATTGTAATCACTATTAAACTAAACACAAAATTAATATATAAAATCTACTTACTAAACTGATTTATGAGTCCCGCTAATTAGTGAGAGAAGAGACTTCTATTTATATATATCATGATTTAACTATAAAAGAGGATAAAATATATATACTCTAACTTAATCTAAATTTAAACTTACTCCCCCAAAAACTCACGATAGCATTTTTAAACTTATTTGTAATATAAAATAACTTAAAAGAAAAACACTATCAATCATAATGATTATGTAGGTTTTAGACTTAATCATATATATATATGTTTCTGTTATTGCTATTATTATTATTATTGAATATTGTTTATTATTTAGAATCAATATATATATATATATATATATATATATATATATATATATAATACTTAATTTTCTATGAATAAAGTAAAAGTTTTTTTATATATGGAGTATAGATGTATTTTAATTTGGGATCTATAAAAGATAAAGATGGATTAAATATTTTAATATTCAAATTTCGTTTTAGCTTAAAACTTGAGGAAAAACTTCACCTAAAAATATTTGTTTCCTCTCATTACTTGGTAATTGTTTATTTAAATGGATATAATATTAGTTCTTAATAACAATATTTATATTATATAAAATTTACATCTTTATATATAAAATTATTCTCATGTTTCATTTGATTAAAACTTTTTTTTAATCTGTATAAAATATTTTTGAATATTTTCAATAATAGTGAGGATGGAGGGTTTGGATATATCTAAAAAGAATATTTATAACCCTTTTTCTTTTAGATTTAACTAAAAGAAATTATGAAATTAAATTGATATAAAAAATTATAAAATGTTTTCATTGTGAGATGAGTTATGGTTTTTGGGTATGTTGTATTGATAAGCCCTATCTATTGGTTTATGGTATTGTCACAAAGTCTATTTAAAGACTAATAATATATATGGTAAAGTAAGAGTAAATACCCATGGTTAAAAATCTTGTGGTATTATAAGTTCATTATAAGTATTAAATTTTTCTCTACTGATTTAATAAATTTAAATATGTTACAAATTATTTATTTATATTGTAAAATGGATCTAATTTTATGGCTACTATTTATATGTTGGATCTTAATCTATAGCTACTATCTATATGTTATATTATATTTTAACTTGATGTGTATATCATTATTTTCTTTTATCTAAAATTTTTATTGTAATTGTATTACTAAAAATAAAATTATCATATGACAAATTCAATTTTAGTGTATTTAATAATTTTAGCATTTTGTTATTAATTGAGTTAATTCTTAATCTTTTACACTCATTTAGGGACACTACATCATCTCCCCTTTATTGGGATCTATATAACTTTTAGTTTTTTATTATTTTTAATGGATACAAGATGTAAATTTTTTAAAATATCTACACCACAACAATATCACCCCATAGTGGGTTGTTATTAATTGAGTTATTATTTGAATGTTTAGGTAATAGAGTGTCTCTTGGTCCAACAAGTTAGTAATATTCATAGTTAAAATTCTACTTATATTGTAAGTTTATTGTAAATATTAAATTTTTATGTGCTAATTTATTAAATTTCAATATGGTTACAAATTATTTTAATTTATATTGTATAATGAATCTTAATTTATAACTACTATTTGTATTGTATATATTTTAATGTGATATGTATGTTATGATTTTATTTTATTTAAAAATTTGTTTGTAACTTAATTAATAAAATAAACATTACCATATAATATATTGAATTTTATTATTTTTATTATTTTCAATTTTTTATTATTAATTAAGTTTACATTTAAATGTTTACACTAAATCTTCTCTATATTGGGTTATGTATTACCTTTAACATTACTTTCTATTATTTCTTAATTGAGTCAATATGTAAATATTTACAAACATTTACACAACACAAGCACAACATAGCTCATACTAGGACAATAAACTGTCATGATCCCATCGTAATAATTTAAATTTACAAGTTACATCAATAAATTTTTTTTTATGGTGGTATAGATCTTAACCTTACGCACCATCTTCACACTTATGGATAAATATAATACGCGGTAATCTACCCTCACACTATACCGCACTTACCCCAAGTTTACACAAACCATAAACTCGCATGTACATATGTCAACCTTAACCTTAGTATTTCATGGTTTCATATGTTACGTTTATAACTTTGTTATGTTGAGTTCAGTGGAACCTACCGCATACATGTACCCGGCACTGCACAGGTGGAGCGAATGCATTAACCCATCCCACCTACCTGATGCCAGGTGGCATAGGGCCATGTGACTATTCGGGTTCTGTGCCATGGTCTCCCGCTTGTTTGAACGGATGGGATGCGTTGCTCGCATCGGAGGGCTCCAAATGATCGAAGGGTTTGGTGGTCAATTGATATACCGCCGAGATTTGCGTTATGGATTCATTTGCAACACTTGGGAGTTCATGATCGCACCCAGCTCGACGGCAGACCTCTGCAACGCCTCAGGGATTCAGCTCAAACTCACAGGTATATATTTGCATAACCTTTTCGCTTGTCACTGATTCATTACCTGTAGCAAGGTTATGCATTGATACAACTCTCCTATTTCGTTTGATAGTTCATGGCACTTGTCTGACTGGAGTTCTATGCTGATGCGCAGGGGTTTACTTCTGTGGCCTCCCACCACTGTGGAAACATTGTGGCTGGTTCCAACGTTACACGGGTATGTTGTCTCTGGACTAGACTCGGTTTACTTTATGACAGAGAGGGTTTATGCCAAATGGGGTTAATCCCCTTCCTCCGGACCGAGATAGGGTCTTATGGCATTTCTCTGCCTGCGTCTCAGGTTTGGTTTCTTTTTACGAACCCCAGCTTTGATCTGCAGTCGGACTCTCTATGCCAGGGTTTGCACTTTGAAGACTGTCATGGGTTTGAACAGGATTCTTCCGGCTTGTAAGCCGTTCACTGTGTGTGTCTGATTGTTATTATGGTCCTCAGACCCGGGCTACTTCTTTTGATTTGTATAAATGAACAAACACTCTCTGTAATTTTGAGCTTTATATAGATGTTTCGCTACATGCTTGAATAGACAGACATGGTGCTATCTACAATTTCTTTCACTTGTATTGCTTGGAATGGAACTGGGTTCTCCGGACCCGAGTTGTTTAAGTTAATCGATGTAAATGTAAATCATTTCGGTTACAGTTTTAATAGATATTTTCACATTTATGTACATGATTTTGATCCTCTCTGGACCATAGTCCAAATATGTTAATAGTCGTAGTATTGTTAAATATGTTGCTCGTCCTTGGCTCTATCGTTGAATGGACCAATTCGTTGTCTGCCGATATGTATAGATTGTTTAACATGTAATTTCTTAAAACAGTTTCTGTTTCGTTTGCTTATACATTATTACCCTACAGGGTTTTTTCCCGACCGAAAAGGTTCGAATCTGTTATAGGCTTGGAATATGTATTGAGCCCTTATGGTTTTGGTTATTACGCATAGCGTATTCTCAGGTCTTTACAGGCGGTTATGATTATCGTGTATCTGTGTTTGTAGCTAGTTACATGCCTTATTGTTCACAGTGCGGCCCTAAGGGTTAAGACTCGCATTCGGTTGATGAATGCAGAGTCAAACCCTCTCCGCAAATACAATGAATACTACCGTGGCTAGTTTTACCTTAATACAGTAATGCATATTCATGGTTAGACAGAGTTATGTTCTTGTTTCAGTATAACTTCTATGAAAAGTCTTTCGGATATGTTTGTAACATTATCATTTCCTATGAAGTATCTTCTTGTTTACACAGCGTGTTTATTTATGTGCGCACTAGTTTTCAGCGCGAGTACTACTCTTGTGATTATTTAAGTTCTGTAACTCTTTTATAGCTATAAATGTGTCTTCTTTCCAGAACCGTAAGACTCTATTTACTCATTTCGTCTCTCTGTCTATTCGTATGCTACTATGGTCTCTCCAACCACATTTAGTTTTGTTGAGCATTTGTAATGTACACCCAAACTCATTACCGTAGGCAAATAGGTGACTTAACCTCAGTAGACTAAGTTATAGGTAGGTATTTACATGCATGAATCTTTACGATAGCTACAATTATCTTAAATTTATTACTTAACAGTAAGAATGCACAGATAGCTGTATTTTTATCTAATAAGGAAAGGCACAGACACTGCATTCTGTCCATATGCTACCATTACCTTTTCCTTAGACTAGAACTCTGTAAGAAACGCATACCTGGTTAACCTGCTACCGGCGATTCTACTCCAAGAGTTCACCTGCAATCGTTTTTTCTCTTATCCTCCCAACCTTGAGATCCACTTGCGCTGGATTCACCCCCCAAGCCGTCTTGCAGGCCTGCAGCCCTCAACAAGACTCATGCACTACCGTGCTAGGTTATCTGGTCCCTACCAGAATTAACCTCTTTTCTCACTCTGCTCTCTCTCTCGAATTCCCCTCTCTTTCTGTTCCTCAACAGCCCAGAGGTTTTCCTCCCAGGACCTTTCCTTGGGTGAGAAGCAGTTGCTTTTCAATTTCATAACTGATTTTTATTTTCTTTTAATAGAAAATCCTCCTTCAGGAGGCTGCCAGCATTTCATGAATATCCATATGCAAAAATAATCTATTATATTCGCCTTCATAATTAACAATGTCATTTAGTAATAACAAGTTACCACTCATACAGTTTTCACCACAGTAATTATTCCAGAATTACAAGTTACCGGGGTCATTACATCTCCCCCCCTGGGATTGGACATCGTCCCGATGTCTATTCCCGTTAAATAAATTTGGGTAAGCCTTTCTAAAGAGTTCCTCATCTTCCCATGTAGCCTCCTCAGGCCCATAGTGCTACCACAACACTTTAACTTGGGTAATAACCCGTTTCCGCAGCCGCACTTCTCTCCGGTCGAGAATGCTCTGTGGTTCGACCAGGACCTCGCCTCCCAGTTCAACCTGCAGGAAACCAATACCTTTAATCAATTTCCTATTGAGTATAGTTGCATAATCAAAACAACTGGATTAATTCTTACCCGCACATCTTGCCATTGGATAACATGTTTAGGGTCATATACATATTTCTTTAGGACATAAACATGGAACACATTGTGAATCTTAATATGATTTGGCAAAGGAAGTTGGTAGGCCACTGGCCCCACTCTAGCCAAGACCTGAAAAGGTCAAAAATATCGAGGAGCCAGCTTGGGGCACCCACTCCACTGCAGTGTGCTCCTCCTAGCTTGAATCCTCACAAACACATGGTCACCAATCTTATACTCTGTGAATCTTCTTTTCCTGTCCGCAAAACTTTTCTGTCGGTCTTGTGCAGCCTTTAAGTTGGCACGCACCCTTTTCACCATATCTTCCATTTCTTTAAGCATTTCTGGACCCAAACTCAACTTGTCCTCAGGTCCACCCCAACTTGAGGGTGTGCGGCACTTTCGTCCATACAAGACCTCAAAGGGACTTAGCTGGGTTGAAGTGTGATATCCATTATTGTATGCAAATTCGACCAGATGTAAATACTCTTCCCATTGACCTGGTTTCAGCATCACATACGCCCTCAACATGTCTTCCAACACCTGATTAACTCGTTCCGTTTGACCATCGGTCTGCGGGTCATAGGCCGTGCTAAAGTTCAACTGAGTACCCAACTCAGCAAATAGTGTCCTCCAAAAAGTGGAAGTGAATTTCACATCACGATCTGATATAATTACCTTTGGTAACCCATGCAACCGGAACACATTTTGCATAAAGAGGTGAGCAATTTGCACCGCCTTGTAAGTGGACTGCACAGGTATAAATTGTGCTGCTTTACTTAACTTATCAACCACTACCATGATCGAATCGTTGCCCTTCTTGGTTCGTGGCAACCCAGTTATGAAATCCAAATTTGTTGGCATTCCAAACACCGCGCCAAACACTCAACTACCTGTTTCTTCATTCCTGGCCAATAATATTCTTTCTTAAGCACCGTGACCATCTTTTGGTACCCTGGGTGGCCAGTGTAGTGGCTGATATGGAACTCATCTAAAATCATCCTCTTAAGGTCATTTGAATCAGGTACATACATTTTCTTATTAAAACACAACATTCCAGCACTATCTAGTGTGTACCCTTACTGTAATCTTTCATTAACAGATTGTTGTACCTGCTGTTTTAAGTGCTGGTATTCAGAATCGCGACTTGTTGCTGCTTTTATTTGTTCAACCAGCGAATTTCGCCACTTGCTGACTGAAAGTTCATACAAACAATGAGCCTTTCGACATAATGCATCTGCCACTCGGTTTTCTTTGCCTTTTAAATGCTTTATCTCAAAATCAAATCCACTTAGGAAATCTGCCCAACGGCCTTGTCTCGCGTTCAGGGTAGGTTGGCTGAAATAATGCGTCAAACTGTGATGATCTGTTAATAACATAAATTTCCTCCCTAAGAGGTAATGTCGCCACATTTTCAGCGCATGAATGACAGCAGTTAATTCTAAATCGTAAGCAGAGTATCTCTGCTCATGCTCTTTGAGTTTCCTTGATTCATACGCTATTACTTTTCCTTCCTGCATTAATACTCCTCCCACACCCTCCTTGCTTGCATCGGTGCACACCACGTAATCCTTATTAGGATCAGCTATACTCAGGATGGGTGCAGTGGTGAGTAGGTGCTTCAAGCGGTCAAAACTCTGCTGACACTCTGATGTCCACCTAAATATTTTCCCCTTTTTCTGCAATGAAGTGATAGGATAGGCTATCCTAGAAAAGCCTTCCACAAACCTCTGGTAATAGCCAGCTAACCCCATAAAGGATCTGATATCAGCAACATCTTTGGGTATGGGCCATTTCATAATAGTTTTTATTTTCTCGGGGTTTACTGCAATTACTTCTTTAGTGATCACGTGGCCCAAATACTGAATTTCCTCCTTGAAGAAATTGCATTTGCTTAACTTAGTGTATAGCTGTTGTTCTCGAAGAGTTTGTAATACCAACCTAAGGTGCTCTTCGTGTTACTGCTGGGAACGGGAATATATCAGAATTTCGTCGATAAATATCAGCACAAATTTGTCCAAAAAGCGATGAAACACGCTGTTCATCATACACATAAAGGTGGCAGGTGCATTGGTCAAACCAAAAGGTAGCACTACAATTTCGTAGTGTCCATAGCGTGTCCCGAAGGCGGTCTTGGCAATGTCCTCATCTTTAATCCTGATCTGATGATAACCAGATCGTAAATCGATCTTGGAAGATACTTTTGCCCCTTTCACTTGATCAAAGAGTTCATCTATCCTGGGTAAGGGATACTTGTTTTTGACCGTGAGCATATTCAGCTGTCGATAGTCTATACACATACGTAGGGTCCCATCTTTCTTTTTCACAAATAATACTGGAGCTGCCCATGGTGATACACTGGGACGGATATACTATTTATCTAACAGCTCTTGTAGTTGCATCTTCAACTCTGTTAACTCTGGTATGCTCATTCGGTATGGTGCCCGTGATACTGGTGCTACTCCCGGTATTAATTCTATGGTAAAATCTATGTCCCTCTTTGGAGGTAGCCCTGGTACCTCTTCAGGAAAAACATCTGCCAATTCCTGTACCACCGGAATATTGCCCAATGCGGACATCTTATCCTTCTGGTTTGCATAACCAACTTGTATGGCGTAGATGTGACATTTCTTTCTAAGGCACTTGGCTAACTGAGAAGCAGTGATAGGCCGAATCTGGACAGGGTGTTGAATCCCCTGCAATTCTTGTTGCTGCCCCAAATCATCCTTGTAATAAATGGTTTTGGTTTTGCAGTTTACTAACGACCAATGCTTTTCCAGACAATCTATACCAATCAGGATGTCATAAGATCCTAATGGGAGTACATTCAGATCTGCTGTCATTGGCTGTCCAGCTATGCTGAAGGAACAATTATTAATTTTAGCTAGAACTCGTCTCTTGGCTCTCGTAGCTAACTGTACCAACCATGGGTTTTTGAACCTTTCTGATGATAGCTTACAATGTTCCACTACTTTTGGGCTAACATAACTTAAAGTAGCACCCGGATCAATAAGAACAGCTATAGACAGGTTTGAAATCTTACCTTCAAACTCCACCATGGTCGGTTGATATTGCGCTTGCCGGTCCTCCAAAGCTGCATTAATTCTTGGTATGCTGCGTGCCACATCCCCAACGGTTGATGCCTCGTGGATTTGAGATATTTGGTCAACTCCTTTACGCTGTGGGCAGTTTTTAACATAGTGCGGTCCTCCACATCCCCAACACTGGACTGGAGGTCTGGTCCCTTCAATCTCTGATCTGGCAGGTGGTTCGCTGACCCTACTTTCGCTTGGCTTGGTCCGGAAGGTACCCTTATTTGTGTTTCTGTTAAACTGCCCCTTCCCAGCACTTTTACCACCATTTCCACGACTTCCTTTGTTATTACCAGCAACTTTATTGTTTTTTCTTTCATTCCATCTTTTGCTTGAAATGTCTCCTTTTTGTTTGTTCTGCTGGTAACAAATTCTTGCCTTACGAATTGCCTCATCCATGGTTCGAGGATTATCGAACTCGATTCGTTCCCTTATATAGGCTGGTAAGCTGCTCACAAATCTCTGCACTTTGGCCTTTTCTTCTTTGATATATGGCACATAGCGGAGCAGGGAGGTGAAACGGTTAATGAATTCATCCATGGATTGCTGTCCCAGTCGCAAATCATGGAATTCCCGTGCCTTCTCATCGTAGAAACGCTCGGTAAGATATCTCTCCTTAAAGTATTTCTGGAACTTTTCCCAAGTGATGTTCTGTTCGCTCACTCCTTTTTACAATTTTAATTTCTTCCCACCACAAGGTTGCTTTGCCTTGTAGCTAGAAGATAGCCAGCCGCGCCTTTAGATTTTGGTCATATTCATACAATTGGAAATACTTATTAATGTTGATTAACCAAGCCTCTGCCGCTTCTTCCTGTTCTCCATCGAAAAGTGGAGGTTTAATCTTCCAGAATTCTCCCTGTAATTCCATTTTCTGTCTCTTTGAGGTTTGCTGCTCCAGAACATTGTCGGAATGGTCCTCCTTCTCCTCTGAAATCTCAGGTGCGTAATCCCGTTCTTCAGTTCCCCTTTGCTGTTCCACTGTTAATTGTGCATTGTCTTCTCGCAGACGCGCCATCTCACTTTTCAGCTCTTGAACAGTCTGCAATATTGCCAGATTGGTACTGCATGTCTCAGCACCAAGCTGTATCCACAGCTCTGGATTTTCCTGAGGGACGCTGCCTGCTCCCTGCATCTCCTCCATCTTACTTGTTGACTGCTAACAGTTTGTTGTTTCTGTATCAATTTCCTAATTGATAACAAGGAAATCAATTTAGTTGAATCTATTACTTCCTCAAGTATGCACTGTGAAATAAAAATATATATATATTTTTTTACAGCTGGGCTTTGCTGCTCTAGAGGTCACAGTTTTGGAACCTCTGCTCTGATACCACATTGTCACGATCCCATTGTAATAATTTAAATTTACAAGTTACATCAATAAATTTTTTTTTATGGTGGTATAGATCTTAACCTTACGCACCATCTTCACACTTATGGATAAATATAATACGCGGTAATCTACCCTCACACTATACCGCACTTACCCCAAGTTTACACAAACCATAAACTCGCATGTACATATGTCAACCTTAACCTTAGTATTTCATGGTTTCATATGTTACGTTTATAACTTGGTTATGTTGAGTTCAATGGAACCTACCGCATACATGTACCCGGCACTGCACAGGTGGAGCGAATGCATTAACCCATCCCACCTACCTGATGCCAGGTGGCGTAGGGCCATGTGACTATTTGGGTTCTGTGCCATGGTCTCCCGCTTGTTTGAACGGATGGGATGCGTTGCTCGCATCGGAGGGCTCCAAATGATCGAAGGATTTGGTGGTCAATTGATATACCGCCGAGATTTGCGTTATGGATTCATTTGCAACACTTGGGAGTTCATGCTCGCACCCAGCTCGGCGGCAGACCTCTGCAACGCCTCAGGGGTTCAGCTCAAACTCACAGGTATATATTTGCATAACCTTTTCGCTTGTCACTGATTCATTACCTGTAGCAAGGTTATGCGTTGATACAACTCTCCTATTTCGTTTGATAGTTCATGGCACTTGTCTGACTGGAGTTCTATGGTGATGCGCAGGGGTTCACTTCTGTGGCCTGCCACCACTGCGGAAACATTGTGGCCGGTTCCAGCGTTACACGGGTATGTTGTCTCTGGACTAGACTCGGTTTACTTTATGACAGAGAGGGTTTATGCCAAATGGGGTTAATCCCCTTCCTCCGGACCGGGATAGGGTCTTATGGCATTTCTCTGCCTGCGTCTCAGGTTTGGTTTCTTTTTACGAACCCCAGCTTTGATCTGCAGCCAGACTCTCTATGCCAGGGTTTGCACTTTGAAGACTGCCATGGGTTTGAACAGGATTCTTCCAGCTTGTAAGCCATTCACTGTGTGCATCTGCTTGTTATTATGGTCCTCGGACTTGGGCTACTTCTTTTGATTTGTATAAATGAACAAACACTCTCTGTAATTTTGAGGTTTATATAGATGGTTTGCTACATGCTTGAATAGACAGACATGGTGCTATCTGCAATTTCTTTCACTTGTATTGCTTGGAATGGAACTGGGTTCTCCAGACCCGAGTTGTTTAAGTTAATTGATGTAAATGTAAATCATTTCGGTTACAGTTTTAATAGATATTTTCACATTTCTGTACATGATTTTGATCCTCTCTTGACCATAGTCCAAATATGTTAACAGTCGTAGTATTGTTAAATATGTTGCTCGTCCTTGGTTATATCGTTGAATGGACCAATTCGTAGTCTGCCGATATGTATAGATTGTTTAACATGTAATTTCTTAAAACAGTTTCTGTTTCGTTTGCTTATACATTATTACCCTACAGGGTTTTTGCCCGACCGAAAAGGTTCGAATCTATTACAGGCTTGGAATATGTATTGAACCCTTATGGTTTTGGTTATTACGCATAGCGTATTCTCAGGTCTTTACAGGCGGTTATGCTTATCATGTATCTGTGTTTGTAGCTAGTTACATGCCTTTATGTTCACAGTGCAACCCTAAGGGTTAAGACTCGCATTCGGTTGATGAATGGAGAGTCAAACCCTCTCCGCAAATACAATGAATACTACCGTGGCTGGTTTTACCTTAATACAGTAATGCATATTCATGGTTAGACAAAGTTATGTTCTTGTTTCAGTATAACTTCTATGAAAAGTCTTTCGGATATGTTTGTAACATTATCATTTCCTATGAAGTATCTTCTTGTTTACACAGCGTGTTTATTTATGTGTGCACTAGTTTTCAGTGCGAGTACTACTCCTGTGATTATTTAAGTTCTGTAACTCTTTTATGGCTGTAAATGTGTCTTCTTTCCAGAACCGTAAGACTCTATTTACTCATTTCGTCTCTCTGTCTATTCGTATGCTACTATGGTCTCTCCAACCACATTTAGTTTTGTTGAGCATTTGTAATGTACACCCAAACTCATTACCATAGGCAAATAGGTGACTTAACCTCAGTAGACTAAGTTACAGGTAGGTATTTACATGCAAGAATCTTTACGATAGCTACAGTTATCTTAAATTTATTACTTAACAGTAAGAATGCACAGATAGTTTTATTTTTATCTAATAAGGAAAGGCACAGACACTGCATTCTATCCATATGCTACCATTACCTTTTCCTTAGACTAGAACTCTGTAAGAAACGCATATCTGGTTAACCTGCTACCGGCGATTCTACTCCAAGAGTTCACCCGCAATCGTTTTTTCTCTTATCCTCCCAACCTTGAGATCCATTTGCGCTGGATTCTCCCCCCGAGCCGTCTTGCAGGTCTACAGCCCTCAACAATACTCATGCACTACCGTGCTAGGTTATCTGGTCCCTACCAGACTTAACCTCTTTTCTCACTCTGCTCTCTCTCTCGAATTCCCCTCTCTGTTTGTTCCTCAACAGCCCAGAGGTTTTCCTCCCAGGACCTTTCCTTGGGTGAGAAGCAGTTGCTTTTCAGTTTCATAACTGATTTTTATTTTCTTTTAATAGAAAATCCTCCTTCAGGAGGCTGCCAGCATTTCATGAATGTACATATGCAAAAATAATCTATTATATTCACTTTCATAATTAACAATGTCATTTAGTAATAACAAGTTACCACTCATACAGTTTTCACCACAGTAATTATTCCAGAATTACAAGTTACCGGGGTCATTACATCTCCCTCCCGGGATTGGACATCATCCCGATGTCTATTCCTGTTAAATAAATTTGGGTAAGCCTTTCTAAAGAGTTCCTCGTCTTCCCATGTAGCCTCCTCAGGCCCATAGTGCTGCCACAGCACTTTAACTTGGGTAATAACCCATTTCCGCAGCCACACTTCTCTCCGGTCGAGAATGCTCTGTGGTTCGACCAGGACCTCGCCTCCCGGTTCGACCTGCAGGAAACTAATACCTTTAATCAATTTCCTATTGAGTATAGCTGCATAATCAAAACAACCGGATTAATTCTTACCCACACATCTTGCCATTGGATAACATGTTTAGGGTCATATACATATTTCTTTAGGACAGAAACATGGAACACATTGTGAATCTTAATATGACTTGGCAGAGGAAGTTGGTAGGCCACTTGCCCCACTCTAGCCAAGACCTGAAAAGGTCCAAAATATCGAGGAGCCAGCTTGGCGTACCCACTCCACTGCAGTGTGCTCCTCCTAGCTTGAATCCTCACAAACACATGGTCACCAATCTTATACTCTGTGAATCTTCTTTTCCTATCCGCAAAACTTTTCTGTCGGTCTTGTGCAGCCTTTAAGTTGGCACGCACCCTTTTCACCATATCTTCCATTTCTTTAAGCATTTCTGGACCCAAAATCAACTTGTCCTCAGGTCCACCCCAACTTGAGGGTGTGCGGCACTTTCGTCCATACAAGACCTCAAAGGGACTTAGCTGGGTTGAAGTGTGATATCCATTATTGTATGCAAATTCGACCAGATGTAAATACTCTTCCCATTGACCTGGTTTCAGCATCACATATGCCCTCAACATGTCTTCCAACACATGATTAACTCGTTCCGTTTGACCATCGGTCTGCGGGTGATAGGCCGTGCTAAAGTTCAACTGAGTACCCAACTCAGCAAATAGTTTCCTCCAAAAAGTGGAAGTGAATTTCACATCGCGATCAGATATAATTACCTTTGGTAACCCATGCAACCGGAACACATTTTGCATAAAGAGGTGAGCAATTTGCACCGCCTTATAAGTGGACTGCACACGTATAAAGTGTGCTTCTTTACTTAACTTATCAACCACTACCATGATCGAATCGTTGCCCTTCTTGGTTCGTGGCAACCGAGTTATGAAATCCATGGAAATGGTTTCCCATTTCCACTCCGGAATAGGCAAGGGCTGTAGCAGTCCGACTGGATGTTGATGTTCTGCCTTAATTTGCTGGCATTCCAAACACCGTGCCAAATACTCAACTACCTGTTTCTTCATTCCTGGCCAATAATATTCTTTCTTAAGCACCGTGACCATCTTTTGGTACCCTGGGTGGCCAGTGTAGTGGCTGATATGGAACTCATCTAAAATCAGCCTCTTAAGGTCATTTGAATCAGGTACATACATTTTCTTATTAAAACACAACATTCCAGCACTATCTAGTGTGTACCCTTGCTGTAATCTTTCATTAACAGATTGTTGTACCTGCTGTTTTAAGTGCTGGTATTCAGAATCACGACTTGCTGCTGCTTTTATTTGTTCAACCAGCGAATTTTGCCACTTGCTGACTGAAAGTTCATACAAACAATGAGCCTTTCGACTTAATGCATCTGCCACTCGGTTTTCTTTGCCTTTTAAATGCTTTATCTCAAAATAAAATCCACTTAGGAAATCTGCCCAATGGCCTTGTCTCGCGTTCAGGGTAGGTTGGCTGAAATAATGCGTCAAACTGTGATGATCTGTTAATAACATAAATTTCCTCCCTAAGAGGAAATGTTGCCACATTTTCAGCGCATGAATGACAGCAATTAATTCTAAATCGTAAGCAGAGTATCTCTGCTCATGCTCTTTGAGTTTCCTTGATTCATACGCTATTACTTTTCCTTCCTGCATTAATACTCCTCCCACACCCTCCTTGCTTTCATCAGTGCACACCACGTTATCCTTATTAGGATCAGCTATACTCAGGATGGGTGTAGTGGTGAGTAGGTGCTTCAAGCGGTCAAAACTCTGCTGAAACTCTGATGTCCACCTAAATATTTTCCGCTTTTTCTGCAATGAGGTGATAGGATAGGCTATCCTAGAAAAGCCTTTCACAAACCTGCGGTAATAGCCAGCTAACCCCATAAAGGATCTGATATCAGCAACATCTTTGGGTATGGGCCATTCCATAATAGTTTTTATTTTCTCGGGGTCTACTGCAATTCCTTCTTTAGTGA
>APFE031289239.1:6947-99876 GCA_000404065.3 Pinus taeda
GTGGTCCCTAATGAAAAGTTAAGGTAAAAACAAAGATGCGAGATTCTAGGAGAATTGTTAGAGTTAAATAGATTATTTTATCTAAAATCTATAAGAAAAACCTGATATGAGCAATAGCCATTAACACATGAGATAAGCATGAAACACATAAACGACCAATTCCTTCAAAGCGTTGCTCTTTAAGAAATGAAAATTTTTTAATTTTATTTAATTTTATTTTTTATTTGCTTAGAACGAAGTCAAATGCTTTCAAATGAAAGAAGAAAATATGCGGTAATTTTTCAAGATATAAAATAAGCAAAGGGCTCAGGAAACCCCCTCTTGAGTAAATCTTTTGATGTCTTATGAGATTGCTGGCTTGAACAACTTGTGGTACCTTTGATATCCTTGGAGGTGACTATTCCAACCGAAGAAGTCCTCACACTCCGATAGAGCTGGCAACCTATCCCTTGAAAACACAAAAATGCTTGCAAACCAATTGTTAGTGCAAAAGAGACTTGGCATATAGAGACCAAGTTGAGCTTGTCATTCAACCGAGAATGACAAGCTACAACAAGTGTACAAAATATACCAAGCCCAAAGGAGATTTGAGATAGCTGCAAATCTCTCCTCCCTAGACAATAATTCCTTCAGACAAATGCACAAAGAGAAACAACTAGATAGCAAACGTAATATCAAATGAATAATAACATCAAACGACACAGGTATACCTCATCAACCAAAGTATGCGCCACAAAAGAAGCCAGTAACCCCAAAGACTTTTATTTATTTATATGAAAAGTAAGTACAAAATCCGGCAGAGTCTCCGCCAGCCCAACAGCTCGTTCTATATCCTACAATAAGAGCCCAAGGCTCCCATAAATAGAGAAATGGGAGGAGATCCCAATGCCAAGAGACCATGACAAGTGTAGCAAGTGACAATCCCAATGTAAAACGAATTTGTACAAGTGGCTTAGAGGACTGCTGTAGGTGGCAGCCTTGACTGATGTGTGATTATATGAGGCTGCCAACGTGTTTGCAAACTGCTGTATGAACTGCGTTAACTGTGCGTATTGGCTGCCTTTGCTGACTACTGTAGCTGCCCACGCAATCTGTTGTATGAACTGCCCACGTGGCTGCCGTTAAACTGCGTACGGACTGGCTCTGATAACTGTTGGAATTGCCCACGTAATGTTGTTCTCCAAATCAGCGTATCTCTTTGGGATTGCTGTGTATTATTTGATTGGGCCAGCGTGTATTTGCTAAGTGGGCTGAGCTGCGTTGTTTTAATCTCCCGTACGGACTTTGATTTTTGGCATGAGTAATAAGTATTTTTGGAGGGGTGAGGTGGGTCCACACCCCACTCACTTTACTTTATACTTTCAACCTTTTATAATATTCACATCAAAAATTAAATCAAAGTGAACTTTAGCCATACGATGTGCTTTATGAACCTCAACGTGGGCCCAGTTTGACTTTGACTTAACTTTGACTTTGAGTTGAAACTTTTTTGGTGGGTCCCACGTGCTTGCCACATCACCCTTGATTCTCTGCATAGTTTCCATGTCAAAATTTGACTTATTTTGACTTTGGAAAAATTTATAAATTTTAACAATTATTCATTTTTTTGAATTTCTTCTTCATTTTTGCTACTGTCACTTGAAAAATCGGCTTTTGAGGGACTCTAAGTCATTTTTTGACCCCCAAAGTAGGCTCTAGGAGAATGTTGGGCCTCTGAGGATGAATTTCGAGTGGTCATACGCCCCAGACATTTCCCAAGGCCACTTATTTATGCCTTTACATAAAAAATAATTAAAAAATCCCGTTTTGCGGAAAATTTTTAACTATTAAAAAATCCTACTTAGACCTAGCCAAATTCCATGAAACTTTTTGTGTGATCTAGTATGGTAATATACATCGACCCTAGACACTAAGATGTGTCAGGGGCTCAATCTTCAAACCGTCACCTCGGCCTTGGGGTAAAAATGAGTGAAAAATCCAGAGAATTCTCCGCCTCTGAAAAAGAAGGGATAATTAACTGGATAAAAAAAACACTCCAAGGTGTACTCGTTTGCTGATCGAGTCCCACATCCTAGGCCTGTTACAAATTCAAGAAACTCATCATACTAGCATCACTTATTACAATTTCCCGCAGGGTGTGGAATTTGGGTACAAAGAAGAAAGATGATGAGAAGATAGAAGTAGAGTTAAAAAACTCTGTTGACTGATGACGTCTGATGGTACAAGTGTCCTCTGGATCATCCTTGGGCATGGAGTCTTCACATAATCATCAGGTGCTACTCCAGTAGTCAACATGTCCTATGTATCTTGTTCTTTGCTCTGTTTTCTGTTTCATGAGATCAAATATTTAATTAGTGTAGGCTGCAGAAGTAATTTGCTTCAGTATTCAGAAGAATAACTTGGTTAATGTATGTTAAAAATCAAATCGGTAAAGTATGTTTAGATTTGTTGCAGTAGGGTAACCTAGAGTCTAGGAATTTTCACATGGTACCAGAGGCATTGATTTTGAAACAAGGAGAAGATCCAGTGTTGAGCAGTGAGACCGAAAGTTGCACTTGGCAGAAATTAAAATCCCCTTGAAGGGATTGCGTAGTCCTTGCCAGGAAGCAGATCCGAGGAAATCTCTCTAAGTGGGACAACAGAGAGGTACAATTTCCAGTTCGTCAGTTTACATAGGCCAAGGGAGTGACGCAGAACCTCAGCGCAAGGCTTGAAGGGCGCAATTTCTGTCGGGGCAAAAATCCGCTGGAAAAGAACAATGACACGTAGAAGGGGAATTTTATCCTCAGAGAACCTTCCACTAGAAAGTTCGAATTTATCACTTGTTGAGTAGCTTAGCAGTGACTAGAGGATTCAGTTCGACAGTTGGGTAAGATGGCATCGCATGTGCTCAGAGATCAGGACAAGCTGGATGCAGCCTCCAACTATGTCATATGGAAGACCAGAATCTTAGTTGTTCTATAGGAATATGATCTCGAGGAGTACATCAATAGTGTTGTAGTTGTTCCTGCCAATGATCAAAAGAATAAGTACAAGGCTAAGCAGGGGAAGGCAAAGAGGCTCATTATCGATGGAGTTCGAGATCATGTGGTCTCACACTTGCAAGGCACGGATAAAACCCGAGAGATCTGGAAAGCCTTGTCTCCTCTGTATGAAGGCTCTTCCAAACAATGGAGGATGTATTTGGAGTAGAAGTTGCAACAGATTTTGACGCAGAAAGAAGGGTTGAACCTCTATCTTCAGCGTCTTCAAGACACCAGAGACCATCTTGCTACAGTGGGGTCCACTCCTCAGCCAACTGCGATGTTGAGGATAGCCCTGAATGGAGTCTCGGATGAATGGCAAGTTTTTGTCCAAAGCATGTTGGATAGAGAAAAACTACCTTCATGGGAGGAGATGTGGGCGTCTCTTCAATAGGAGGAGTTACGAAGGGACCTAGTGAAGGTCAACCTCAATGGCAGTAGTGGGAGTGGCACAAAGACAAAAGAGGAGGAGGAGAATGCAACTTTGGCATCGAAGAGATAGCAGAAGCCAAAGCAAAAGAAGGGAATTCCAAAGATGAAATGTTTCAGTTGTGGCGAATTGGGCTACTATGCATCCTAGTTTCCCTTGAAGAAAAAGGACAAAGATGAGAAACATGATCCTAAGGCTGCTTCAACAAATATTGACGAGGATGAGTTTGCCATGACTTCTCACGCATCTCCAGGAGGGCGATGGGGCGATATTTAGTAGTCGGGAGGACTACATGTGGACAGGATCCTTGAGGAGTGCACCTCTTGGATCAATTCCTTGCTACGAGAACCCAAGGTTCAGCGGTAGCAAGATGGACTTAGTGTCAAACGATGCAGTGCAGTGTTTGGAGGACAGATGCAGTAGCTGGGGGCCAGAGACTGATCAGAGAAAGCAAGGTTGGCAGCAGTGCAGGAGTCAGCAACAGCGCAGAAGATTCAGAGGGTCAGAATCAACAGTAGTCAGATTCCAACATTCATTGTATTATGTTGAACACAGTTAAGTTCAACTAATTTTGGATGTTTTTTAGTTGCTTCTCTCAGCAACTGAGTTTCAATATGGATGCAGTGTTAGCAGTTGTAGTGCTAGCAACATAACAAATGCAGCGTTTGAGAGGGAGTTGTAGTACAGATGCAACAATGGCAGTCGTAGTGTCATGGGAAAAAGTACAATAGCAATAGCAACACAATGTTGGTGGCAACAGCAGTGCAGAAAGGAGGTGCTTCAGAATAGAGCAGCATGCAAGTGGACATTGTTGCTAAAGCACTTTCCTCACTAAGAGGGAGTGTTAGTTTTTCGTAGCATCGGAAGTGCTCTAGCCTTGAAAATTGGTGGAGAGGCTAAGGCGCATGAATTCTAAAGAACCCAAAAACCGTTCGGTGAAATTCCACCCGGATTGTATTTTATTAAAATAATTAATATTTTTAATGGAGTTCCTAAGTCTAACTTAGGGAAATTAAAATATTAATGGGTATTAATCAAAATATGGGTGAGAATGATCTAGAAGGCAGATCAAGTCATGTTTTAATCTTAGTCATTGATTAGAGACTTAATCTCGGTTGTTGAATACTCAACAGGAAAAGTATAAAATGGAGGCTTGGGGTTCATTTGGAAACACACTCGGAGAGAACGCATTGATTGTAAAAATTTCTCATTTCCCACCCCGGTTTTCAGTTTCACCTTATTTCTCCCATATAGTTAAATGCTCATTCCCATATCCATACATTCAACATTGAAAAAAATATATTTTGCTGAAAACACAAATTCTAGAAATTTTACAGACTGCTGGAAAATGTAGAAATAAAAAATCAGCAGGTACAAACAGCCATTTAACACATTTAAACATAGTGATTTTTGGTCAAGCTGACCCTGGAAAAACCCCCTACAACTCTTGGGGAAAACCAGTTCGAGAGCTCTTCTTTATTTCTGAAAATGCATTTTTACAGTGAAAAATATTCAGCAAAAATTTAGCAAGCAAACTTTACAACTTATCTTGTTTTCCGTGCCATAGAAAACTGTTGTACCGCTGTTGTACAGACTGCTGTATGGACCTCGATTTCTGTGCAAAAAATCTTTTGTACGGCCCTCGATTTTTGTGCAGAAAATATGTTGTACGACCCTCGATTTCTGTGCAAAAAATCTGTTGTATGGCCCTCGATTTTGTGCAGAAAATCTGTTGTATGTCCTTCTGAAAATCGTGCCCAAAAATCTGCCTTTTACAGTGTGCTAACTCAGCTGTACAGATTTGCTAAATTGCTTCCTTGGAATGTGTGCCAAGCTCCTTCTCCTTCCTGTCCAGAAATCTCCCTTGCTCTCTTGCTCTCCTTCTCTCAATCTGCTGATGAAAGAATGAATGACATTTCCCTCTTTTTCCTCCTTTAATTTAACCCTAAGTGACTTTTGGGTTATCCCTAAATCCAATGGCTGAAATAAATTGAGATCGAGGGCTGAGATTAAATGCTCATTTAAATCTCACTTTCTATTTTTTAATTCACCCCACTTTAATAAAGACCCACTTAGTCATTTATTTCCAAAGTCACTTTTCCTTTTCTAATTTTACATGACTTTATAAAGTCACTTTAAATTAGATTTAACTTTATAAAAATTAAAAAGTCACTTTAGGAGAAAAATTAAATTCTTTTGGACACTTTTCCCTAGGCCAAAGATCAAAGCTTTAGGGAACCACCTGTCCTCCGGTACCAAATTTCAACACTCCCTCTTACCGAGGAAGGTGTTTTTCACCACACCCATCTTGTCTTTGAAGTAGTCATGCTTGCCCCGTGGTAAGGCTTTGGTAAGAATATCTGCAACCTGCTCATCAGTGGGAATATACTCAATCTTCACAGCACCCTTCTGAACATAGTCTCTGATGAAATGATATTTGATCCTGATATGCTTTGACCTGTCATGAAATAATGGATTCTCCGTGAGTTTAATGCAACTCTGATTATCACAGTAAATCACTAAAGGTCTCAACGGCTGACCAAATAAGAAAAACAACATCTTGTGAAGCCAGATGGTCTCACAACTAGCTAGACTGACTGCCATATACTCTGCTTCCGCTGAACTGAATGCTACTGACTGTTGCTTCTGGCTGAACCATGACACTACTGCCGAACCGAACCCAAAACAGCACCCTGAAGTGCTCTTCCTATCAGAAGCACAACCTGCCCAATCAGAATCAGTATAACCTGACAATCTCACTCCATCCCCCTACCTGTAGTCCAGACCATAATCTACTGTCCCCTGCAAGTACCGCAAAATGTGTTTTGCAGCCATCCAGTGAACCTTCCTAGGCTCACACATAAATTGACTCATCGTGTTGACTACAAAACAAATATCTGGTCTAGTGTTGACCAAATACATCAAGGAACCAATCAGCTGCGTATAGAATGTGGGATCCACCAACTCAGAATCCGAAACATGAAGCTTCTTCTAGTTGGTGATCATCGGTGTCGACATGGGTTTACAATCCTCCATGTGGAATCTGCCAAGGATGTCCACAATATACTTCCCCTACCCTAGGAAGAAATGCCCCTCCTCCTGCCACACCTCCAAACCAAAAGTATGCATCAAGCCGATGTCCTTCATCCAACTCTGCGCAAGACTCTCTTGTAGCGCCCTATGATCTCTCTGCACCTGTAATGATGAAGTCATCCACAACAACACCAGAATGAGAGGCTACTCACCTTCACAATATAGTAAGGATCGAATCTACCTCACTCTTTGTGAAACCCATCCCTGCAAGCATGTTCATCCTGGAGTACTAAGCTTGGGAGTTGCTTCAAGCATAAGAGCCTTCTTCAGTCCTGCAACATGGGACTCCTTCCATGCACCTCAAGCTCTGTGCTTCTCAATGTACACCTCTCCTGTATGAAGCCTTGAGAAATCAGTCTTCACATCCATCTGGTGGATCTTCCAACCCATCTCTGCTGCTATCGATATAATGGAGCGGATCGAAGTATATCGAGCCACGGGAGTGGAGGTCTCCTCATAATCAACTCCCTCTACATGGGAGAAGCCTCTAGCCACAAACCTTATTTTGAATTTCTCAATGTTGCCATCTGCAGAATGCTTTACTTTGTAAAGCCATCTGGAAGTAACCACGGATTTGCCCTCAGGCCTCGGCACCACCTCCCAAACATTATTCTTCATGATAGAATAATACTCCTCCTGCATGGCCTCTCTCCAGACCTGCTAGCTAGCTGCCTCCTCATAGCTAGAAGGCTCAGAGTCAAGGATGCTGGTAGCCATTGCCATATAGCTACAAAACCTCTCAGGGGGTCTACTCTCTCTGACCGACCTCTTAGGTTCAGCAACAGATGTGGCATCTCTCAAGGTGTCCTCAAGCCACTTGGGCTTCCTCTTCCCTGAGCATGCTTCTCCCATAGGAGAATGAAACTCCTCCTCCTCATCACCATCAGTAGCCTGAACTCCTGACTGCCTGTCTACTGTCCTGCCTGCACCTGAACCTGTAGAAGCTGAGGTACCGTGTGAACTGTCCATCAGTGGACTCGCTAGTGAACTGCTCTGCATGCTGCCTGGAGCACCACCCCTCTAGCTCGGCGAGCCACTACTCATTGACGGACCTGGCATCATCATTGATGTACCTCCAAATCCTCCTGATTCCTGCCCACTGGATCCCTGCGACTGACTCAACTGCTGCTGAGGGTCTAGCTGATCTAGATAATCTAACTCCCTGATCATATAACATGGCTTTGGTAGCCCCTACGATGGATCTATTCTTCCTCTCCACAACCCTGTTCTGCTGGGGGTTGTGAGGAACAGTGAACTCCCTCCTAATACCTGCCTCTGCACAATAGTCAACAAACTCTCCAAGGGTGTACTCTCCCCCATTGTCCGACCTCAGGGACTTGATCTTCCGACCTGTTTGTGTCTCCACAAGAGCTCTAAACTCCTGAAACCGCTTGAAGACCTCACTCTTGGTCTTCAAGAAATAGATCCAGGTCCCCCTAGAGTGATCATCAATGAATAAAACATAGTACTCATATCCACTCAAGGAAACATGAGACATCCGACTGCTCACATCAGAATGAATCAAATCAAGTATCCCATTCGCTTTGCTGTCACTGCTGGGAAAAGGGGATTTGGCAAACTTGCCCATCGCACATCCTCTACAAGTATCAAAGTGATCAGTAATGAAATCTGGCACACTTGTAGTGATCTCCCGCAAGGTCCTCAAGGCTCCATGATACATATGTCCCATCCTGCGGTGCCAAATCTCACACAACTCAGAACTGCTAGCTCTGTTGTCAGTACTACTGCTCAATGCCAAAAGGGACTAGAATGCAAACTTGTACATCTTTGCATGGCGTACACCTATCACTCTAGCTGAATCAGCTGGAGTGCCCCTGGGATACATCAACACCTGTCCTCCCCTGAACAGTGCCTCATATCCTCTGTCCTCCAAAGCCGAGATGGATATGAGGTTCTTCCTAATCCCTGGCACATAAAGAACATCCGACACCTTCAAGGGAGGTTTGGACTCCCTCTGAAATGTCAGTGTCCCCACACTGACTGCTCTAACTCTGTCATCACCGAGTACTACCTCCATATCAGTGCCACTCTCTGAAAGCTCTGAGAAGTACTCACGGACTCCTGTCATGTGACGTGAAGCCCTACTGTCCACATACCAGATACCCGAAGATACTCCGCTAATCGAGGGAAAAGCATGCTTCCTCTAAACTTGTGCGGCAGGTGATCTTGCACTAGAGAACTCACACGCAGTGAACCCAAACTCCCGGTCAAAACGAACTGTAAAGTCCTCAACCTCTGTTGAAGCTGCCACGCTCTGGTTCTTCCCCTTCTTCTTCTTCTTCTCCAGACACACAACTGCATAGTGTCCCATCTTTTGACAATTCCAACACTTCACCTTGGAATAGTCCTTCTGTGTGTTACCCTGCTTACCTTTACCTTTGCCTTTGCCCCCACCATTGCTTGTGGAAGCCTGCTTCTTACCTTTGCCTTTCTTGCCTCCTGTCGACAGTGCTACATCCTCATCCTACTCAATTGGCTTAGCTGCCCCAAGCTGACCTTTTCTGATCTCTGTCTGAATGCAATCATTCCAAAACATCTTCCAAGTGGGAAGGGTCTCATGTGCACAAACCCCATCAACAAAATTTATCCATGAACGGGGGAGGCCATTCACTGCAATCCGCACCGACTTAGTGGGTGGAATGACCTCTCCAATTGCTGCCAACTCATTTATCACATTAGTAATCTTTGTGAGATATCTAGCTGCACTATCATTACCCATCTTAATGGTTTTCAGCTTCTCCTTCAGGACCATTTTCTGGTTCTCATTGGTACTCTGGTAGAGATTGGACAATGTTGTCCACATCTCATGGGCATTTCTCTTTCCTCTCACATGAGGAATGCAATGGTCTTTAACTCCGTCTAGAATCAGTCTCTTACCCTTGTTGTTCTTTTTATTATAATCAACCAACTGAGTAGCATCAGTAGGTACAACAACATGGGTTCTGTGTGGTATGCACCATAATGTCCCAGACTTCGCCTCCTCAAAGATACTCTGCATTCTCTCCTTCCAAACGTTGTAATTGTTATGCCCATCCAACCTATCCTCCACCCTCAATCCCAATGACATCCTGCTATCCTAAAGCTGAAAAATAGCACTGCTGTAGTAAAGATAAAACTGTTGTTTGTGAAAAATCAGCTTGCTGGAATTTTATGAGTGAAAAATCTGCAGGCTGTAATTTTCCTCCTTGTTGTTCCAAACTGCACTTCAGCACTCAAGCTCTGATACCATGTAAAAGTTTCTTATTTCCCACCCCGGTTTTTTGTTTCACCTTATTTCTCCCATATAGTTAAATGCCCATTCCCATATCCATACATTCAACACTGAAAAAAAATATATATATTTTGCTGAAAACACAAATTCTGGAAATTTTACAGAATGCTGGAAAATGCAGAAATAAAAAATCAGCAGGTACAAACAACCATTTAACACATTTAAACACAGTGATTTTTGGTCAAGGTGACCTTGGAAAAACCCCCTACAACTCTTGGGGAAAACCGATTCGAGAGCTCTTCTTTATTTCTGAAAATGCCTTTTTACAGTGAGAAATATTCAGCAAAAATTCGGCAAGCAAACTTTACAACTTATCTCGTTTTCTGTGCAAAAAATCATTGTACGGCCCTCGATTTCTGTGCAGAAAATCTGTTGTACGACCCTCTATTTCTGTGCAAAAAATCTAGTGTACGGCCCTCAATTTTGTGCAGAAAATCTGTTGTACGTCCTCTTGAAACTCGTGCCCAAAAATATGCCTTTTACAGTGTGCTCACTCAGTTGTACGAATTTGCTAAATTGCTGCCTTGGAATATGTGCCAAGCTGTTGTCTCCTTCTCATCCCTGTCCAGAAATCTCCCTTTCTCTCTTGCTCTCCTTCTCTCAATCTGCTCATGAAAGAATGAATGACCTTTTCCTCATTTTCCTCCTTTAATCTAACCCTAAGTGACTTTGGGTGATCCCTAAATCCAATGGCTGAAATAGATTGAGATCAAGGGCTGAGATTAAATGCTCATTTAAATCTCACTTTTTATTTTTTAATTCACCCCACTTTAATAAAGACCCACTTAGTCATTTATTTCCAAAGTCACTTTTCCTTTCTAATTTTACATTAACTTTATTAAAGTCACTTTAAAATTAGACTTTAGTAACTTTATCACTTAAAGTCACTTTTAAATTAGATTTAACTTTATAAAAATTATAAAGTCACTTTAGGAGAAAAATTAAATTCTTTTGGACACTTTTCCCTAGGCCAAAGATCAAAGCTTTAGAGAACCACCTGTCCTCCGGTACCAAATTTCAACATTGATCAAGAATTTGATTCCTAGGGCAGCGTTTGCTAAGGATTTCGAATTAAGTGATCATTTTGTAGCAAAGGGGTAGTGAGAATCTGGGAGGACTTTTCAGAGAATACGAACAGAGAGGTGGAAAGAGCCAGTAGAGCAGAAAAGTTGCCTATCACGCGAAAGCCTGAACTACCAGGAACAACCCAAACTGTCGAGAACTTCTAGAACAGTCGAGAAAGCTGACGCAAAGGGCAGAAGCCGGAATTGCTGGGAACAGCTGGAACTGCCAAAACTACTGGCACTGTTGGGAACAGCAGGAACTACCAAAACTGTCTGGAACTGCCAAGACAGCTGGGAAGCTGATGCAGAGGGCAGAAGCCAGAACTGTAGGGAACAACCAAAACTGTCAAGAATTACCGAAACAACTAGGAAAGTTGACGCAAAGGGCAGAAGTCGGAACTGCCTGGAACAACCGTAACTGCCAGAACAACCAGGAACGTTGATGTAGACAGAATAGAAGGTGACATAGCGCTAACGCACGGCCAACACAAAAATAGTCGGGGTTAGCCAGTCTGGTGTCGAATCAGCTGGAATTCTGCTAGCTAAAGTGAGGAAAAACTCACTCAGATTTTCTCCCAGTATTTTCTCTGTAAAGGATTGCTAGATGAGCATCCTAGATTTGTATTCAGATATTTCTCCTGCATAATAATAAACCCTCAGAACTGCTACACCGGTTTTCCCGCATTGGGTTTTTCCGAGGACTATTGTGTCCAAAAATATGTGTGCTCTATTTATCTTGTTCTTTGCTCTATTTTCTGTTTCATGAGATCAAATATTTAATTAGTGTAGGCCGCAGAAGTAATTTTCTTCAGTATTCAGAAGAATAATTTGGTTAATGTATGTTAAAAATAAAGTAGGTGAAGTAGATTCATGTTTGTTGTAGTAGGGGTTCCTAGTGTCTAGGAATTTTCACACAAAGCCCATTATGGAAATATGTTTCTAGGTTTGAAGTAGGGAAAGGGGGTGGAACCACTAAATTTAAATCCCTAGAGGCATGTCAACAACTCCACACAGGTACAACTCCACTTACACAGGGTCTCTAGTATCCACTCCACTCATGTCAACTAAACCTGGATCCCAAAAGGATGTTAGTTTTTGTAGCATTAGATGTATTCTAGTCATGAAACTTGGTCAAGAACCTAGAATACATGAGAACTCCAAAACTCAGAAATCATTTTTGAAAAATTCACCTAGAGATGATTTAATTAGGTTATTAACCCATTTCTTAACATTTATTAGCTTCTTCTTCAACTTGATTATTATTATTTTCTTATCATCAAACAGCTACCAAACTATGAAGATCAAAGAGAGAAGAGAACACAAAATATAGGCTCCTAGCTAGGGCCAAAATCTCTCATTTTGAGAGGAAAACCTCAAGAATTCTTCCCTTCTTATAAAATGTTCAGATGACAAATTCCAATACCTATGACCTTTGACAAGACCCCTCCAAGACCAAGTCAAACCTTCCTTTGATGAGCTTCTCTTGTACAAAGTCAATGCAAGTGAAGCTTGCTCCAATACTTCAGATTTCGGCCCTTCCTCGGTATTTCGACTTCTTGTTTCAAGACTGCAATTTCAGCTTCTACTACAGATACTCTAGACTGGAACGTGTGAGAAAATAATGGTGAGACTTGCCTTCTTTCTGTAATGACCATAAACTGAAATAAGATGATAAGCAGAACAGAAATGCAGTAACCGTAAGGGATTTCGAACACCTACCTGAACTGTTGTCTGCTCCTGTTGAAGCTGATGACTCCATGGTTACTCTGATCCGATTACCGGGAAACCAATTCCTCCCAGCCAATCCAGTAAGCTTCTCACCGAAGCTCACTACTCCCGTGCCCAGAACCTCAGACCGATGTAAAGCTCTTCCAATGGTTGATCTTATTCCTCTAGTTTGTACTCCTGATTCCTTGTTCTCCTGCCCTCCACTCTCAGTTCCCCCCCCCCCCCCCCCTGTTCTCAGCCCCATCTCCGTGATTTTATAGCCAGGGCTAAGCGATGGCCGCCCTATACACCTACGACTCCATCGCTTACTCCCGCCGTGACAGTGTCCTCCAGCCATGAGTCATCCTCCCATACAGGCGGTTCTGCCTTACTTAGGGTTCAATTTTTAAATGCGATGGTATCCATATGAGTGTTTAAGGTATTATAATGTTAAACTTTATATATATATGTCATTGTTATTATGTCACTATCACGCCTCCATATAACCGTATAACATTTCCCTTTATCACTTTATAATGTTTAAACGTACTTTATCATTTAATTTATGTTTGTTTTCTTTTAATATAAACTTTAGAATTTAATTAATATTTGATACTAATACTTGATTTTCATTCTATTTTATAAATATCATTTTTATTTATTTATTATATATATTTATATTTTATTTATTTATTATTTTTTTTTAAGGATGTGTCATTACATACACTCCCCCTTCAGAAAACTTCGTCCCGAAGTTAGAGTTTAGGTTTAAGGTTTTAATGGGCCTAACTTTCTTTATCCAGGTTTCCGAGCTATTCTAAAATCATCCTATCCTTCCTAATCTCTTCTTCTCCCATCTTATCCGTCCTCTACTGGAGTATGCCATGGCGTCAGTTTTACTGACCTAACCATTCATAAACTCAAGGTGACAGCATCAGCTATACCGACTTGATTCCCAGTAGGCATCCGGCAGTCATCATCACATGTCCAGGGGAGCGTGACTCGCACAGTCCTCCCATGACTCCAGGGTTCGGAGGATAAACGGTGGGCAACACCTCCACCCCTCCCAGTAGAACTTAGGGTTAACACCCTATCATAGAATCACTTGGAGCTTTAATTGTTCTGAGGTTCTGTCATCACGTGGTCATCCTGGTAATTGGATACTTGAATCTGCAATCATACACTCACTCATGCATTCGTAAAATGTGCACCAGCATATTCAAAATAACTCATGTATTATTCACATATGATACTACAGTATAACCTATTTTTACCATTTTCCATGCATGCCTTTTGACTCCCATCTAAAATGTGTTCACTTCTTGATTTCTATTCCATTGATCATATTGACATGTAAAAATAAAACAGATTTACAATATCCTACTTTCTATTAGAAGTAAAATCCTTTAACTGCCTTAACTTTCCTTTGACAACCATAATTTAATAAAATGAACCACATATATCATTTTGGTATCCATGTACCAGCAGAAGATAAATATATTATGTCACAAAATTTCACGCTTATCTATAATCATTCAAAATGTTTCTGGGTCTCTGATTGCAGTGGAGTAAAATATATATAAAACATAGTTTAAAGTTCTTCAAAATTGACATAGCCTAGGGTATCTTTGACATATGTCCTCTGTATTTTCCCAAGTTGCGGATCCAAGACTATACTTGTCCCATTGGACCTTAACTTGGTCCACCAAGCAGTTCCTGAGCTGTCGAACCCTACGTTCCAGAATACGTAAAGGTTCGACCGATATGACTTCCTCGTCCGATACCTGCAATTCCTTCCATTGAAGCTTATGAGATAGATCAGCTATATAATGTCTTAATACAGAGACATGAAATACATTATGAATTCTATGCAGGTGAGGTGGCAGGGCAAGATGATAGGCAACAGGTCCCACTCTTTCCATGACTTTAAATGGCCCAATAAATCGGGGTGATAACTTTGTCCCTTTCCCGAACCGAATAGTACTTTTATTTGGCTTGATGCGGATGAAAACCTGATCCCCTACTTCATACCTCCTATCAGTTCTGTGAGCATCAGCATAACTCTTCTGTCTATCCCGAGCTTCCTTTAATCGTTGTCTAATTTGTCTTACCTGCGCTTCCATTTCATGGATTAATTCAGGTCCTATTATCACTCGATCTTCTAACCTGTCCCAACTTAATGGTGTTCTACAAGGTCAGCCGTATAAAGATTCAAATGGAGGCATCCCAATCGAGCTATGGTAACTGTTATTGTATGCGAATTCGACTAAGGGTAAATACTTTTCCCAGTGTGATTGCTGATCCATTACGTACATTTGCAACATGTCTTCAAGTACTTGATTCACTCTTTCAATTTGCCCATCTGTCTCAAGATGGTAAGCAGTGCTTAAATTTAGCTGAGTACCTAAGGCTGTTTGCATGCAAGTCCAGAATCTAGAAGTGAATCGTGAATCTCTATCAGATATAATCTTTTTAGGTACTCCATGAAATCTGATAATTTCATTTATGAATACTCGAGCTACGTCAGCAACATCGTAAGTGTCTCTCACGGGAATGAAATGGGCGCTTTTTGTTAATTTATCCACCACTACCAAAATGGTATTGTGTTTTTGAGAAGTAAGAGGTAGTCCAGTGATAAAATCCATGGAAATGATCTCCCATTTAGACATAGGAATGTAGTGGGGTTGCAAGAGGCCTGCTGGGTGACAATGATCTGCCTTTACTTGCTGACACTCCAAACATTTTGCAACAAATTGAGTGATCACATTTCATGCCTGCCCAAAAGAAGAGTTTCTTGGTATCCGCATACATTTTCCCTACTCCAGGATGAGCACAATACACTGCTCTGTGGGCTTCCCCAAGGATGGTATCTCGAAGATCTTTATCATCAGGAATATACATCCTTCCATGGAATCGTAAGATTCCATCATTTTCTAGTTCATATCCCTCGAACTTTGATTCTTTTGCCTTTTTTCCTTCAAGACTTGCTCTCACTTTTAAATACCAGCTATCTTTTATAAGATGATCCAGTACTCGTTGTCTTAAGTCTATTTTAATGGGTATGAGAGAAAATATCCGAGGTCTTCTGCTTAAAGCATCTGCTACTACATTTTCTTTTCCCTTAATGTATGATATCCGGAAGTCATATTCACTTAGAAATTCACTCCATCGCCTTTGCCTTGCATTTAAGTCTCTTTGGGTGAACAAATATTGTAGAATTTGATGGTTGCTTTTAAGTGTAAAACTTCGTCCCACTAGATAGTGTCTCCAAATCTTTAAAGCTAGTACTACAGCAGCTAATTCTAAATCGTGAGTAACATAGAGTTCTTCATGAGGTTTTAACTTCCTGGAAGCATATGCTATTACTCCTCTATCCTGCATCAACACTGCACCCAGTCCCTATTTGGATGCATCAGTACATACTGTAAAATCTTTGTCCATGTCAGGGACTCTTACTATCGGTGCACTGGTGAGTAGTTTTTTGAGTTCAGAGAATGCTTTTCTACATTCCTCGGTCCATTCATACTTGACACCCTTCCGCGGAAGGGTTGTAATTGGCTTAGCGATTTTGGAGAACCCCTCTACAAATCTTCGGTAATAACTGGCTAAACCCATAAAGCTTCATATCTCATGAGCATTTTTCGGTATTGGCCAATCCATGATCGCTTTTACTTTCTCAAGATCTACCGAAATCCCTTCACCTGATATGATGTGCCCCAAATAATGAATCCGTTCCTGAAAGAATGAACACTTCGATAGTTTTCCATACAACTGGCGTTCTCTAAGACAGGACAATACTATCCACAAATGATCTTCATGCTCTTTCTTATTCTTGGAATAGATGGGTATATCATCTAAAAAGACTTGCACAAATTGATCAAGATATTTACGGAAAACACTGTTCATAAGATTCATGAATACTGCTGGTGCATTTGTTAATCCAAATGGTACCACGGTGAATTCATAATGTCCAAAACGTGTCCGGAATGCAGTTTTGGAAATATCATTTTCAGAAATCCTTAACTGATGATAGCCTGATCGAAGGTCAATTTTTGAAAAGACAGCAGCTCCTTTCATTTGATCGAAAATATCGTTGATTCAAGGCATAAGGTATTGATTCTTTACTGTAGCTCGATTCAAGTCTCGATAATCTACGCATAATCTTAAAGATCCATCTTTCTTCTTCACAAAAATTACAGGAGCGCCCCAAGGTGATGTGTTGGGCCGAATATGCCCTATATCCAGTAGTTCCTTCAATTGAATTTGCAGTTCCTAAAGTTCTGGAGCTGTCATTCTATAAGGTGTTTTAGGGATCGGTTGGGTACCTGGTTTTAATTCAATAGTGAGATCTAGCTCTCTTACGGGGGGTAATCCTGGTAACTCTTTTGGAAATACATCCGGGAATTCGGCTAACACTAGATATTGTCCTAAGGATGGTCCTTTTCCTTCACTTACCTCCTGAATTACATAAGCCTGACAACCCTTCCTTAAACAATGCTTCATTTTCATCGCAGAAATGTAGCGTAAAGATACCTTCCTCCTGATTCCTTGAATTTGGATTACTTCTCCTTCATCATTCATGCCTAGAATTCTTTTCCCATAACAATCTACCCAAGCTTGATGAGCTTCTAGCCAGTCCATACCTATGATAAAATCATACGTTCCTAATGCTTTGACATAAACTTTCAGTCTAGTCGAACAGACCCCTAGGTCAATTTTGCATTGATCCACACTCAAGCCCACGATTTGGAATTCTCCTGAGGCCATTTCCACTTGATGGAAATCGTCTTGTCTACGAGCTGCCAACCCACATTTGTTTAATGCATATGATGAAATGAAACTATCTGTGGCACCAGTATCAAATAAGATTTTGAGTTTTATACCATTGATAGTACCTGAAGATTCCACTACAGTGGATTGATGTGTTGCTTGGTCGTGGTCGACCACTGCATGAATTCTATGATTACCTCGGTTGTCTGATATCGGTTCCTTTCCAGTCATATGCAATATATTCAACGAAGCTTCTGGGCAATCATGTTGAAAGTGCGGTCCCCCACATCCCCAAAAATTAAGTGGCGTTGATCCCCTTGAGTCAGGGCGTGAATTCGTAGAGAACGAGCTTCGTCCTCTCGTGTTGATTCCCCTCAAATTTCTTCCTCCGCTAGCGGTCCTTCGAGATGCCCAGGGACTGGTGTTTGATGATCCTGCTGCTATAGTGTTTACTGCCATGGGAGCTCTTGTCCCTATATTTCTTGGGGTAAACCTATAACCGTAAGGTGGCCTCGAGCTACCTCCTTTGAAGAAGTTTCGGGGAGTCTTTCCTGGAAATCTTGATTGGACAGGCCCTATTGGCCGCATATCCCTTTTGATTCCTAGGTGCTCTTCTGCATAACGACCACATTCGACTGCCTCGGCTACTGATGATGGCTTCCACATGCTTACCAAGGCTCTGATGCGAGGGTTTAACCCAAATATGAAGCGTTCAACTTGACGTTCATCAGAGTCTAAGTAGTGAATGTATTTTACAAGCTCCATAAACCTTTTCTTGTACTCTTCCACCGTTTTATTTCCCTGAATTAATGTATGAAAGGCTCTGGCTTGCTGTTGTTGAAAATATGGAGGTAAATACTTTCCACGAAACCTTTCCTCAAATAGTTCCCAAGGGGCATTATCTGATGTAAGGCGTAGATGCTTTTCCAGATTTCCCCACCAAATCAAGGCACTTTCCTTTAGTTGAAATACGACAATTTTTGTTTTTGCCGAAGACGAATATTCTCTTAACCTAAAGCATCTGTTCTTTCCTTCCAACCATGCTTCAGCGCGTTCACCTGCCCGAACCCTGAGAATTTTGGGAGTCTGATTTTCTGAAGCTCCCTCGAAATGTCTTCTTTCGATCTTCTGGGCTCAAAATTCTTTGGTTCTGCTAAACTGGTAGCCAAATGTTGAGATTGCTCTTTGGTTTTAGCCTTAGTGGATTCTTTTGATGTCTCCAATAAGGCTTCCAAGGAGTTCATTATCACAGTCAACTCTGGCGCTGGGGCGATTGATGTTGATAATGGTCTTGGTGGTGATGATGGGGACGATGGTGGCGACGATGGCGGCATTAATGGTGGTGATGCTGCTCGATCACGTCATCGTCGCTCATACGTCCTTACCATTGTAATGGTTCCTGAACACATAATAAAATTTTATCAAAATTTTGAGGTAGACAACTGAATTTAACGCATAATTTTCTTTTGCGACTTCACATTCATAAACGGGTATAGTTTTTCTATTTTTGCCCGCTAGGCGGATCTTACTGGTACCGAGGTCAAGGAGGGTGGTCTTGCGACCTCCTTGTCCTAATGCAGGGTATTCTATCCTAATATGAATAATGCAGAAGTGTATGGTTATTAGCTCCTAAGGTAAGACATCTAAAGTTTATTTACCTAATAACACTCATGCGAAATAAATGTTAAATATCTCGTTGCAAAGTACGTCGGTAACATACCCGCCATACCTCAATCTAGTTATTACATTTAAGGTAGGTCATACATATTTATATTTTGAATATATTACTTGGATATGGATTAAGTCTATAAAAGAGGGGTTGTTTTGGTTCCCTATTAGTTTGACTTTTAGCCGAAAATTTACCATAGACATGCCATGATTAACATCTAGAAGAGATACAGTTCATCAGTATATCATAAAAGTAGATTGAGTTTAAACGGAGGAAAGAAATTAGGATAAAATGTGATTTATGATTTCCAGAACCATTTCTGTTTAAAAATGGCTTCGTCAAAGGATATAATTAGTACAATTTGCTCTCCAAAGGATGCTTTGGAAAGTGGTCTTTATAAATTGCACATAATACTTTGATGGTTGATGCAAAATGAAATTTGACTGCAATAGGATTTATAGAAATTTGTGCTATCAAAAGTTCAGATTTCATAATATTTGGGCAGAAAACTTTTAGCTGAAAGTTTAATGATCATAAGTGTAATGACCATAAACTGGGGCTATTTGGTAGATAACATTTAGTAAGGTGGTTTCCATATTATTTAGGTGAGTCAATGGCTTCCAATTTTACAAGGCAATGTATCTTCTAAATATATGTACTGACCTAAGGGTGGGAGAGAGAAGCGTAGACTCCTATGTCCTTGAATTTTTATTTTTTTTTTTTGAAAAAAAAAAAAAAATTGTTAAACTTAAACTTAAAAATACACTGCTAATGATAGATTGTTTTGATTGTACCCAATCTGTTCCATATTTATGAATGATAAAACAATTCTCTCTGGACATCCTTTCTATGTATATAACCTTAAATGTATCGCATGGACTTCTTGTACATGTGTTTGCTTTAACATAAGAGCTCTCATGAGACATTCGTGCAGCAGAACCTGAAGCTACCCAAACTTTTAAAAGCATTTTGAAGCCATGATATGATACACAGCCCCTACTAATCTTTCTTCCAATGATGGTTGAAAAAAGAGAATTATTAGCTAAATGTTTCAAGGACATGGAAATAACCCCAATAACCCCTACACTTAATTTGTACTATCCATACGATTATTAAGAATTAAAAAAAAAAAACATTATAAATATCAACCTTATAGACCTGAATTTTAGAATAATAAGCATCTGGAAACAGGGGTCACTTGCGTGTTTAATTGGAAAACTGAAGTCATAGGAATGTTAAAGAGACATAAATTTCATCATTCTCTATCTGATTATCATCTATATAATAATGGTTCTGAAATTTAAAACTTTGATATCACTTGTAGTAGGTTTGAAGGAAAGAAGAATTAACAGTCCCTATCCTGATGGTGAATTTTAGTTTTTGAGTGACTAGTTACTATATATATGTTCAACTTATTTTAGTATATATTCACAGACAAAGTAACATGAATCTTCCCCCACCCACACAGTGTAGAGCAGCTCGCTTGGTGAAATCATTTATTTTATTCTCTTTATCTTGCTGAGTATTAACACCATTCACTCATTATTTTGGTAGATGTTACAAAATGCTTTGCTCACAGATTTCTTTGGGATGGACCACTCCCACACTCTTACTCAGCTCCCCCACTATGCTCCACATTATGGCAACACTGGTCTTAAGCTTTCATTGTAGACATGTCGAGGTGAATAGCGCTCTTGTTTCATGGCAACTTCTTTCCAATGTACTGGAGACATCCTTTTTGTTGCCCAATCACGACCTTAACTCATTTATTTGCTTGTTACTCTTGGTTGACAAACTTGCTACTATTTTGTATTGTGCTGTTAGTATAAGGTGCATAGCTCAATCCCCTTTGTTGCTCTGCGTTATATGTTCTGGTTCTTCTTTGTCTTGGCTCCCTTTGCCCATACCATCTAATGCAAGGATATATGTCATATGTTTAATTATTCGCACAAATTCTTCCGCGTGAAGGACAACCAACTTTAACTGGATGATATGACTAACAATCCCTATCCTATGTAGAACTCAGGACAAGAACCTTATATTACGGAGCAGAGTTCAGGACCAAGACCTTACCTACCTAAGCAAAGTTAGCTCGAGAACTAGACCTTACCTGAGCTGAAGTGAAACCTTTCAGGACAGACCTTAACTTCTAGCTCAAGTAAGGTTGACTTTCACTTATATGAGCATGGTGAAGATAAGGTCACTTACCTAACATTAATAAAGGTAAGGTATGACCAACATTTCAGAGGTAAGTAATGAGAATATTGCACTCAAAAGGCATCTCTGTTAAATAATATATTGAAGTATTTCACCTTAGAACTGGAATACAGACAACCTACATTTCTAAAGAATTAAATGCTCCTCTCGTGTCCTTATAGTACGAACTAGATGCTATAAGAAGACAACGGCAATGCCAGAGGGCTAATCAAAATGTAAGACGGGAAACGACGTAAAAAAAAAATTATCCCTAGCTAGTGAGGTTTTGTACCCATAAGTTGCTTGTTCCTTAGAGATGCTTATGTCTACACGTTACATTGTTATTAGCTTTCAACATGCAAAACTAGTGGGAGCAAGGGTCCAGACAATTCAATTGTGGCTTCCATGAATCTGCAGATTCAAGTGTTAAATGAAATCGATATGGAATGTAGTAAATTACCCGACGTTTTGAGAAGAGGGAAAGGCCCAGATTGACAGCATCCCGGGCAGTTGTAGCATCCAAGGGAGGGGTCTGTGTATCTGCCTCTGCTCCTGTTGAAGCAGCAACAACTAAACTCCATTCTTTCCCCTCGATATATCTCATTGCCTTGGCTACTTTCAAATTCCATCCACTGAAATTTATTTTGAATGTTGGTCTTGTTGCTTTATCCGCGCGCAAAATCTGTTGGGCTTCACCCGCGCAGGTTCGAACCCTGCTGTCGACGTTTCATTTATTTAGTGTTGTGTTTATGAATATGGTTTTAAATGGGCTTTCCCTTGTAGGTTCGATTACTTGGAACACAGGAAGCTGCGTAGGTAGCATTATTCATAACAGGATATGCGTAAGATTGCCCGTTCATTAACAATTTTCAGAGAATGCGGTGCACAAACTATTTTATAACTCAGAGATTTATAGCAAATTGAATAATATTATAATTCCATTTTAAATCAATGCAAAGATGACGGAAGGCAGAGATTATGGGTAATATGAAAAATAACACGAGTAATTTACTGATACGTTGCTTTATCCGCACGCGAAAAACTGTGAAAATCACCTTTCAATCGACGTGCTTCCATACTTTCTTCGGGTTTGACCTCCCGAACTGTGCCCCTTCATTCATCCAGATTACCATCAGCCTTGTCTGTCGGACTGTGTCAAAAGAATTCTTCCACCTCTCGCAGGGAAGGAGACCCTAATTTTGCTGAACCGTTTTAATCCCTTCCTTGGGCAATGAAATTCAACGTTCAACCTCTCGAGCAGAGGAGGGTTCTGCTCAGTAACCACGGGATTTCTGAGGCTAACCATGGAAATTGACCTCAAAATGAATTGATGCCCACTAATTTGCCTTCAAATTATTTCAAACTAGGCTCTAAATTATTTCAAATTATATTCATAGACTGAAATTACCACAACGCTTGTTAAACAGGGGTTTTTAGATTCAAACCGTAGAAATGTAACCATGAATTTTTACAAGCTTTTATGCAGCAGAATTTAACCACAAAATTGATATGAGCGTAGGGCCTGTGAGGCCGAAGAGTTTGAACGATGCGCTCTGATACCATGTGTAATGACCATAAACTGAAATAAGATAATAAGCAGAACATAAATACAGTAATTGTAAGGGATTTCGAACACCTACCTGAACTGCTGTCTGCTCCTGTTGAAGCTGATGACTCCGTGGTTACTCTGATCCGATTACTGGGAAACCAATTCCTCCCAGCCAATCCAGTAAGCTTCTCACCGAAGCTCACTACCCCCGTGCCCAGAACCTCAGACTGATGTAAAGCTCTTCCAATGGTCGATCTTATTCCTCTGGTTTGTACTCCTGATTCCTTGTTCTCCTGCCCTCCCCTCTCAGTTTCCCCCCCCCCCCTATTCTCAGCCCCATCTCTGTGATCTTATAGCCAGGGCTAAGCGGTGGCCGCCCTGTACACCTACAACTCCACCGCTTACTCCCGCGATGAGAGTGTCCTCCAGCCGTGAGTCATCCTCCCGTACAGCCGGTTCTGCCTTATTTAGGGTTCAGTTTTTAAATGAGATGGTATCCATATGAGCATTTAAGGTATTATAATGTTAACTTTAATATAATATTATATATATATATATATATATATATGATAAATATATAATAATATATATAAATATATAATATATATATATGTCATTGTTATTTGGTCACTATCCGCCTCCATATAAACCGTATTAGCAATTTTTTCCCTTTAATTCACTTTAAATGTTAAACGAACTTTAATCATTTCATTTATGTTTGTTTTCTTTAATATAAACTTAGAATTAATAATATTTGATATTAAACTTGAATTCTTCTATTTTATAAATATCATGTTTATTTAATTATTATATATATATATATATATATATATATAATATATTAATAATTATATTTATATTTTATTTATTTATTATTTTTTTTAAGGATGGGTCGTTACACTTTCTCCTTCGCTTGGTTAGCCTCTTCCTCTTTGATAATTTGGACTCCAAACTTGACTCCTTTTGACACTAGATTTGGCTCTTTTGTGGTGACTGTAATTCAGTCCTACTGAAATAGAATTTTTCCCTAGTTCCTTCGCACGTGTGAGAGGTTCTGCACAAAAATAGTCCTTAAAATTCGTTTTCTTCTTCCTTCTTTTTCTCTCTTTTTTTCGTTGGTTCTAGATGTTCTTCTCTTGGTAATCGAACTTGGATTGATAGTCTTAAATGAGTTCGAGTGCTTCCTTATATATAGTCTTCTTTTGGTGGACGAATAGCCCTATCTCGAGGCAGACTTGTCACTTCTTGTGGGTCAACATCTCTTCTCGAAGGCTGACTTGTATTGGAGGGTATCTTTTGACAGTTTGACTTTATAATAAATTTCTTTGACTTGATACATGATGCCCAGATGGGTCTTATACATATTAGAATGACTCAATTGACTTCTTTGACTCAATGACAAATCCTAGAAGCATTCAATGGGTCCTTAACCTACAAATAAAATAATCTTGAGCATGAAACCCATGCTACAATAATAATAATAAAATTCCATTTTCTCTTTTCATCAAATACATAAAATCATGATTACATTAGACATTATGAAGACCAAACCTAGCTACACTTTTCAACACTCCCTCTTAACTATGGAGGTATTAATAATCCATACAAGGTACTTGGATATTCTTAGACTGAAGAATTCTCATAAGAAGAGTCGGATTGGTAAGCCATCTCATAAGCTATCATATCAGCTTATATCAGTGCATCTCTATCTCTCCAATAGAATAAAGCACAATGTCGGGGAGACAATGACTAATAGACACCTTCATCATTGTCTCTCAAGGCACATACCCCATTTGGATGTCACAAGGTATGTCCTTCTAGCACCATTCCCATCTTGGATTAACACATCCTCATGGAATTTCCTCTTTGACTACTCTTACCTATTGGATGTCCTACCTCATCCTCATTTAATGAAGCCTATATTAATAATTGTTAATGAAGGGACCACAGTTAGTTGCAAATGGGCCATGGTATTAGATAGATGGTATTAATAAGAACCATGGTATTGCATGTATGAATCCTATATAAAGGATAGAGACTCCCCTCGAGGAGCATCGCGTCTTATTTTGTAATCGAGCTCTACTCTATTGGAGGTTGCCCCCTTGAAGAGGCAAGTGAACATTGCTTTCTGAATAATAAAATACTTGCTGTTATTTCTCATTGTTCTATGTTTTGGGTATATTTCTTCCCATATTTGGTATTCTGGTATCGTCTGATGGTTAAGATCATAACAAGTGGTATCGGAGTGCTTTCCAGGGCCGGTGGGATCTCCATTTTTTAGCAAATTTTTTTTTGGCTAGAGACGTGTTCTGACGTCTTTAAACCACGGGATCTGTCTTTGAGCGCATAAACCTGCAAATTTGGGGAGGCATGCACGCAGGAAATACAAGAGGTGGTCACACTTGTTGGACTCCCTTGTAATCCCTGTGGGTACCCCTTCGAGTAGTAGCGCATTAGACAAAACCGCGCATAGACTATCTTCCAAGTACCCTCTGGGTATATCGGAAGCCCCCTAGCTCCCTTGAAACCTCGTCATAGATAAACCGTCGGCCGTCTTACTGCTACAGTACACCGAGAACAGCACTCGGAGAGATTACTCACCTGTACGATAGGGTAGTTGGGTTTTACGACTAAGGGTACGGTTGATCCTCCTTGGTTAGTGCCCTAAAAAATTGGGCCGAGTACTACTGTCAGATCCTTATGTATATTGTAATCTGTAGCACCCGACACTCCTGGAGACCATAGTTCCCTTCTCTATCTCTGGATCATGCATTATCTCTGCCAGATCAGATCTCGTAAGTGGGGTTTTGTCGCAGCAACAACAATTAGTTCCGTCGTTTAGATCTATCAGAATAGCCATTCGGATCTATTAAATCAATCAGATCCACAGCAGCAATCAGTTCCGCCATTCAGATCTATCAGATCAGCCATTTAGTTCTCTCAGATCCATCATCCAGATCTGAGTAGTTGTGTGGGTTCCTATACCTGGGCGTGATTTTCACAGGACTTTTGGCAGCATTGACATTTTCGGGATTTGGCTACTGCAGTATTTCTAAGCAAGGAGTAAAACTCCGTTAGGAGTATAATATTAAAAAAAAAAAGAAAAAGAAAGTCTGAGACCCCCTAGGGCGCTTATTGGTGACTTATCCCATAAGAATCAGGATGACGAGCTGAGCAAGGTGGTACCATTCAATTGTTAGGGCCAAAAAATTCGGGCAGTCCCAAATTTCAAGTAAACCGACTTGGTGCATAGTATAAACTAGAGCTCAAGCTATGGCGAATGAGAGGATGGATAGCCTTGAATCATCCTTGAAAGAGATCGTATCACTGCTGAAGGATTTAACTGCAACACTCTCTAAGGGCAAGGTGGAGGCACGCGAGGAGGCATATATTGGCAATGAAAATAGTGAGGGTGAGTCTAGCCAGTCTCTTCACCTCTTTGGCACCCACCAACAATCCCATCCGCGACCACCCAAGCTGGATATGTATAAATTGGATGGCTCTCACCCGGCCGCATGGATAGCACAAATGGAGCAATATTTCACACTGAATTATATCCTGGATAATGCGACTCAGCTTAGTGTGGGTATCATGTAATTGGACAATGAAAGATGGCAATGGCATCAACGTTGCTATGGAAGGCCCTTGACGTGGGAGACATTAAAAAAAGCTCTTATGGATCACTTTGACCATGAATCTGACTTTTTGGGCTCTCACTAAGCTCAGGCAGACAGGAACAGTGAATGAATATATTGCAACCTTTGAAGCCTTAGCTTTCCGCATTGGAGGTCTACACGAAATGTTTTGTCAATGGTCTCAAAGAAGCCATACAAGCCCACGTCCGACTGCACCACCCTAGCTCATGGCTGCATGCTTGCAGGATAGCTCGTGAAATCGAACGTGCATTGGTGGCCCAGTGCAATCGCCCAAATTTCATCACCAAGGGTCGCCCCCCACAGGCTCAAAGCACTACCCAAACACTCAAGGTTCAAAAGGTGTCACCAGCAGAAATGGTGGAAAGAAGAAAGCAAGGATTATGTTACTACTGTGATGAGAAATACTCCCCCGGGCATAAATGGAAGGAGCCCAAATTTTTTCAAATTGATGCTATTGATCACAGTGCATCGGAGGAAGCCCCACCACTTGAGCAACCAGAGGAGGAAGAAGAGGACAACCAGTAGGAAAATGTGCCTGAAGAACTAGTTATCTCTCTGCATGCTTTGGCAGGGATTTCTTCGCCTCGAACTCTCAAAATCAGAGGTTTTATTAAGCATCGACCAATGGTAGTCTTGATTGATAGTGGAAGTACACATAATTTTATCCATCAAAGAGTCGCGAAAGCAATGCATTGTTTTGTCCGAGCAGTTTCTAATTTCCAGGTCCAAATTGCTGATGGGGGAACAATTAAATGTGAAGGCCATTGTGAAAATGTCAAACTTCAAATGGGGGATTATCAATTAAAGACCCACATGTTTGCCATACACATACCCTCCGCAGACTCCAGGCGGGAGCTCCCTCTATCATCAGCGCACATCGAATGGAAAAATTGTTAAAAAAGGGCCACCATGGAGTTATAGCTCAATTTAATGTCATCCAGGCCTGCAAACCCAATCCTATTCATATTCATCCTGAGATGCAACAGATCTTAAACAACCATCTACCAGTCTTTGACAAGCCTCATGAGCTTCCACCCTCGAGAGGAGAACATGATCATAGCATTACTTTGGTCCCAGGGGCCCAACCACCAAATGTGCACCCATATAGATATCCATTTGCCCAAAAGAATGAAATAGAAAAAATAATCAAGGAACTCTTGGAAGCAGGCGTAATTCGTCCTAGCATTAGTCCTTATTCATCGCCGGTGGTCATGGTGCTCAAGAAAGATGGGGGATGGCGTATGTGTCCAGACTTCAGGGCCCTTTAAGTTGATAGTCAAAGATAAATTTCCCATCCTGGTTGTTGATGATTTGTTGGACGAAGTAAATGGGGCTCAATTCTTTACTAAGCTTGACCTTCGCTCAGGCTACCACCAAATTCACATGAAAGAAGTGGACATTCCAAAGACTGCTTTCCGAACTCATGAAGTCCATTATGAGTTCCTGGTCATGTCATTCGGTCTTTGTAATGCCCCATCCACTTTTCAGAGCCTTATGAACCACCTGGTTAAACCATATCTCAGAAAATTTGTCCTTGTTTTCTTTGATGATATCCTCATCTACAGTCGCACCTAGGTTTCCCATCCTCAGCATGTAGATCTGCTCTTGCAACTGCTCCGCAAGCATAAATTATTTGTTAAGATGTCCAAGTATTCTTTTGGCATGGAAGAAGTTGAGTATTTGGGCCACATAGTGGGGTGTGAAGGTGTCAGGGTGGACCCCAAAAAGATGTAGGCAATGCAGGATTGGCCTCAACCTAAGACATTGAAGAGCCTAAGAGAATTTTTGGGTCTCACAGGCTACTATCGCAAATTTGTCCGCAACTATGGTCGCATTACTAGGCCCCTCACTCAACTCCTCAAGAAAAATTCATTCCTTTGGAATGATGAAGCACAACAGGCCTTTACAGCTCTCAAACATGCCATGTGTTCCACTCCAGTCTTAGCACTTCCCGACTTCACCAAATCTTTTGTGATTGAATGTGATGCTTCGGGTACAGGTATTGGGAAGGTCTTAATGCAGGAAGGTCGACCCTTGGCCTTAATGAGCCAACAACTAAGTGGGAAGAATCTGGGACAATCTACCTATGAGAAGGAGATGATGGCCATCTTACATGCAGTAGATACCTGGCGACCATACTTATTGGGGCGACATTTCCAAATCCGCACAGACCATCAAAGCCTTAAATATTTTTTGGAGCACGCTATCCTCACCACAACAAAATAAATGGCTCGCCAAAATGCTGGGATATGAATATGAGATAATTTACAAGAAAGGGTGCAAAAATATTGTAGCAGATGCGTTATCCCGCCAATTTGAGGAGGAAAGTACCCTGCTCGCAATTTCCCTTCCCATTCCATAATGGATTGAAGAAGCTTGCAAGGAATGGTTTTCACATCCCTAGCTCTCCCAACTCATTAATCAATTGCAAGCGGATCCAAATTCCACAGCGGGCTACTCATGGCAGGATGAGATTCTTTGCTACAAGGATAGAGTCGTAATATCACCAACATCCACCCTCAAAAGTCGCATTTTGGCGGAGTTTCACTCATCGCCCACTGCAGGACATTCAGGCTTTCAGAAGACGTATGCTCGCACTCGAAGATATTTTTTTTTGGACAGGCATGAAAAGGGACATTCTTACTTTTGTCGCTGAATGCGACGTCTGTCAGCGCCACAAAGGAAAAACAGTCAAATCCCCAGGCACATTACAGCCATTGCCCATCCCGGCCTCAATCTGGATGGAGGTTTCTATGGATTTCATTACGGGTCTTCCAAAGTCAGGAAACAAGTCAGTCATCAAAATGGGTGTGGACAAACTTTCTTAAGTTGCTCATTTTTGCGCCTACCCTCCTTTACACGACTTTGGTTGCTCAATCTTTCAATGGACAGATCTTCAAATTGCATGCTGCCCACTTCCATGGTGTCTGATATGACCCGGTCTCACAGTAACTTTGGCAGGAAACTCTTCAGCTACAAAGTACCACTACAACCGTACTCCCTTCACAAACAAACTGATGGTCAAAAACTGAATAGTCAACAAATGTCCGGAAACATACCTTAGGTGTTTCACTTCAGAAAAGCAACATCTCTGGGTACAGTGGTTACCTCTAGCTGAATGGTGGTATAACACCAACTATCATGCCACCACCAAAATGACTCCATATGGAGTATTTTATGATCAACTCCCTCCTTCCCCTACTTCTTATATCAAGGGATGCTTGAAGGTACAAGCAGGGGATCAACTCCTACAAAACTGCACAACCATGCTGGCCCACCTTAGAGAGAATCTTCATCGAGGCTCAAAACGGCATGAAGCAACAGGTAGATCAACATCGCTCAGAACGCCAATTTCAAGAAGGGGATCAGGTATTTTTGAGGTTGCAACCATATAAGCAAACATCACCTAAAGACAAGGGTTATCAGAAACTATCTCCAAAATTCTATGGACCGTATCAAGTACTTCAACGCATTGGAGAAGTTTCCTACAAGCTAGCTTTGCCAGCCACTGCAAAAATCCATCCAGTTTTCCATGTCTCATGCCTCAAGAAAGTGATTGGGAACAATTGCAGAATTCAGACCAATCTACCTAAACTAGATGAAGAAGGGTCAATCTGGCTCCAACCTAAACAGGTTCTTGATACATGAGAAAGGCACCTCTGTGGCCGCATGATCAAGGAAGTCCTCGTCAAGTGGAAAGACACTTCTCCAGAAGATGAAACCTGGAAACCAACCACTATTCTTCAGTAGTTTCTGCAGCTTCAACCTTGAGGACAAGGCTATTCTTATGAGGGAGGGCATGTTAGGGTCCCACCCTAACCCCCTTATTTATGTAATAGGATCGAGTCATAGTTATAGTTAAGTAAAGAGTCAATAAAGCCCATATTAATAATTATAAGTGGTTAACACGCATTTAATGAAGGGACCATAGTTAGTTCCAAATGGGCCATGGTATTAGATAGATGGTATTAATAAGAACCATGGTATTGCCCCATGGTATTACATGTATGAATCCTATATAACGGATAGAGACTCCCCTCGAGGAGCATCACGTCTTATTTTGTAATCGAGCTCTGTTCTATGTTCTGGGTATATTTCTTCGCATATTTGGTATTCTGGTATCGTCTTGCAGGTTAAGAGCATAACAAATTGCTCTCCTGTTGTTGTTGTTGTTGTTGCAACTACTGTAACTGAGAACAAATCTATGGATCAACTATGCCACTGGAATGGCTCTACACATGCTTCCTGAGTCTCTAGCTGCTACTAGCCTTTGCACTGTCCATTGAATCACTGTTTGCGCTACAACTGCTCTGCTCTGCACCACTCAGCATCTGACTCTAACTAGTACTGCAACTGTCCCTCAAGAACTTATTGCACCATCCTTAACATTGATCCATCTACTACTGAATACTATGGGACCCTGCAGTGAGGGTATTGATTCAAGAGGAAACACTTGTTCGATGCTCTCGAAGGATCCTCCCCATCTCTACGCAACTCTAGAGTATATAGCTCAATGTCTCCCCATCTCTCTCCTGAAGGTATAGTTGCATACAATGTGAAATCTTCCTCCAACTTGGACGACAACTGGTTAATCTCTATCGAAGCCATTGACCACTCTTGCTTCTTCTTGTCCTTCTTCCTCTAAGGACACTGGGAACTGTAGTGACCAAACTCACCACACCTGAAGCATTTGATCTTCGACAGATCTTTATTCTTCTTTTCTGTTCCCCATGAGCCTTGTCTCTGAATAGGACCTTTCTTTGCCTTTCCCTTTGATGCAAGGGCTACATTCTCCTCCTCCTTCACACTCTTTGATCCTCTACTGCTGCCACAAAGACTACTCTTGACTAGAGCAAGTCACATCTACTCTTGCGTGAAGTCTATCCACAATCGATCCCAACTAGGTAGTTGATCTCGTCCAGTAATACCTTGGACAAAAATAGCCCACTCCTTAGCGAAACCATTGATAACTGCATGCACCAGTTCAACTTCTTGAGGCATCCCTCCAACTGCGGCAAGCTCTTTCAAAACATCTTGAATCCTGGTGAGGTAGGGGGTAACTCCTCCCTTCTACATCCTAGTGGTTCTCAGCTTCTTTGTCAGAAACATCTTTCGATTCTTGGAAGGATTTTGGTATAGTGCTACGAGAGCATCCCACATTACCGCAATGTGTGAGACTACATGATCTCGAACACCACCGAGAATCAACAACTTCGCCTTGACCATCTCCTTATTGTGTGGGTCTACGTACGTCTTCAGATCATGATCATCTACGACGAAAGTCATCCTGGCTTTCCAGATACAATAATTTGAGGCTCCATCTAGCTTATCCTATACTCGATTCCTACTGAGGACATTTTCTGCAAACTCACAACTAGGAAAATAAACAAGAATCTCCTCCTTCTTGCTCCACTGCTAGCACTACTACTCGCACTCCCTCTTGGAATGCATAGATTTTCCTGCTTCTCTTGCAACTAGAAATCGCGGGTTTCCTCTAGTAAACTAGATTTGAAAACTCCATCGACCTCTTATAATCTCTCGTTGGCTCACCAACAACCATGATTAAATCCTCATCAACGGTTAAAATCATCTCTAAGTCAATCCTTGCGAGTTTCTAGAGAAATCTCACCTTTTCAATTAATTCTTGTTAATTAATCACTTTTCCCAAGTTAGACTTTGGAAATATTTAATTATTGACTAATTAACTTGATTGAGCCATTTCCAGTTGTTTTCTCCTAAAAAATTTTATGGGTTATGGAGTTCTAGCGTTTCAAGCCTCTCTGACCAATGTCAAGACTAGAATACTTGTTTGATGCTACCCAACCATAAAAAACTAACACAAATTTCATGAAATAGATATGAAACTAATAGATAGCTATGGCCACCTATAGCTACCTAGGGAGCAAGAGATACAAAGATTGGTTAAGCACCAATGACGGTAAAATTTGGAAATAAAATCACCAACATAGCTCTAGCATGAGAAGAACCGAATTTCAAGAGGCAAAAGAAAATGCTACATGAGACAATGTTAGCACAAAAAAAAAAAAAACAAAGGTGTGACTTGTGATGAGCTAGTTACATACTAGTGAAGACAAACATATCTAACATGAGTATGTAGATATAAAGAGAATGAGAAAAAGAATAATGAAAACAATAGAAAAAGGTAGATATAGAAAGAGAGAAAATTGGTTACAACACTAGGGTGGTACTAGCTCAGTCAAGGAGATAAACAATAGAGGAAGGTTGTGTTGGATAAATGATTAAGCAATCCCATAGCTACAGTCTATAGGATGCAACAACCAAAACCAATGTTCCAGGTGACAACGAGGAAGGAGCATGGTGACTAGAACCATCTAGGAAGAAGTATCTCAAGTTGGGTCGTACTCATCATAATGACTTAAAGGGAATCAATCATTAGTGAGGTGACCAAAACTAGAGTTGACAAAAAGAATAAATATATAGAGAGAGGCATGTTGACCACTCCATGTCAACTACCCCATAGTTGTGCATTTTTTCGTGCATAGATTTCCATCATGTCCAAGCACTCAGATGATCCACAAATTCATCATCATCAGCCATCTGTACACTGGCGTTTTGTAAACCCATTCTGCAGTTTGTAATGTAAATGATCCTAGTAAGACAAATGTATCTAACAACCTACGTAAATTTATTTCTTATGATGATTTCTATCCTAGAAGGTATTTTGTCTAACCGATTCATGTGTGTTTCTAAACACAGATGATTTGCAGATTTTTTCCCTCCAGCCTCACCCCAAAGCTAAGGTGGATTTTGTCGTCAAGAATTTAAATGAGTCATAGTGTTATTTATCGAGTCTCTGTAAAAGTGATTTGGGAATAATTCTAACTATTTGGTTAGATTATTTTATTACAAGTCACTTAGTCTACTAGATCATATTTTGCGTCGAAGAAATGGGTAAATGTTGAGGGTCTATAAGGAATGGGTGTTCCCCCTTCATGAGTTAGAAATGTAATATTTCATGTAAAAAATATTTTAGCTATAATGTTAAAGTATTAGAGGGTTGTAAAAATTAATAATCCCCTCATGAGTCCATTAATTAAATTTTCTGGCTAAATAAATTAAAATGCTAAATCCAGAAATTTAATTAATTTAGGTCCTACAAAAAATTTAGGTCCTACGAAAAATTAATTTAGGTACTTTTTGAGGTAATTAACTCAAAATAATCATTTTTTAGGTAATTAAAAGGGAATTAAAAGTGAAATTCGAATTTCCTCAAAAAGTATCTTTATTTCAACGGTAATGACTAAAATATCAATTGATATTCATCAATGGTTAAGATTGCTTTGACGTGGATCAAGCCAACTAGCCATTGGAGAATGTTTCTATAAATGAGAGACCTCTCTCCATTATTTGGATCTGATTTTTGAATCACGTACTTGCTCTAAGAAAGCTCTTGTAACCTTTTTCAGGTCAATAAAACGCAAAGACTTTGGGGTTTCAGACCATGGTGTTCCTTTGAGGATTGATCTGTCTACAGGTATCTTGCACAAATTTCTGGATTTTTAAAATATCATTTTTTATTTTATAGAAGTTGCAGGTATCTCTATTTCTTGATCATTTTATGATCATTTTGAATCTATAGTAATCTAACAATCCAATCTAAGTGTTCAGAAGTTATCATTTAGGATTTGGGTGTTTGGGGAAGTCCTCAGCTAGACCAACTGACTCTTAGTTTACAGAATCTAAAGATCCCATTGTTTTTTTTTAATTTCTAAAGTCATTTTATAAAATATTTTACTTACAAGGTTTTTCCTAGGCTTGTGCCTCTTTAAAATTTCAAGTTTATTTATAAATTCGTGCAAAATTGTTTATATCTGGCTAATAAAAAGCTTTGATCTACAGATCTGCTAGATCTGTAGAATATTATCGTAGATTTGTAAATATCAAATTTTTTAATTCATTGGGGTTTTGGGTATTTCATATTTTTGTATATACATGCTTTGGGGTTTTATATCTTTTGTTTGTGCAAGAACATATGCGAAGAAAGCAGATGATTTTTGTGAATTCTAGAGACAGATCTAGGCCTTGGAGAGCAACTCCATTTTGTTTGTAGGTTGAAGAGAAATTGCAAGAAGATCGTGGGAAATTTTTTTAGGGCCTTGAGGCCCTACGCTGGCCATTTCCAGCCTCCTTCTCGGCCTCCCTTCTTCATTCTTGACCTCCTTCTCTTTTTCGGCCCATCCTTCCTTGACCTGCCTTCTCTCCTTCCAGCCTCCTTCATCCCTTAATGACCTCCACTCCTCGGCCCTCACTCCTCCGTTTTCCCCTTTCTCGGCCCTCCTCCCTTTCACTCTCGACCCTCACCTCTCCCTCACGGTAGCCCCTTCTCCCTTATCCTCCTTTTGGCCTCCCTTCATTCTCGACCTCAAGGCATTTCCCTCAAACCTCTCCTCCATCACTTTATTTCACCATAATTGTTCACTAAATTTTTCCCTGAAATTTCCAATTTTTTCATTAAAAATTTCCCATAAAAAAAATTAACAAACTTTAAACAAAATTTTCCCAAAACACTTTTCTGAGTTGAAGATCTTCAGTGGCTTGGGCATCTTGTCTCCAAGTGTCTTCAAGCCCCTAAGGGTTGACTGGTGCACATTTTCTAAATCTTTCCTCATTTCATTTATCTGATTGAGAGCAAGACTAATACTGGCATATAATTTCAGTTAACTAAAGTTTAACAACAAATTTAGTTTGCAATCTTTTATTGCAGTGCATTTCAGAAATAGAATCATTTTTAGAAACTTTTTTGAACACTAATTGACAAATTTCTGAACATTGTTTCACTTCTTTTCAGTAATTTTTTTCTAAGTTTTTAGATCAAATGCATCACTAGATTAGAAATAGTTAAACTCAAAAATTTTCTGAATTGTTAGTTATTAGTTTTCCATGTGAAGTTTCTGATGTTATACATAGAAAAAATATGAATATTGCATAGTAATAGGACCACTGGTTTAAAATATATTGTTCACATTGACATTTGTTTTAAGATCATATTACTAGACTGATATTTCATTGAATGTGATCTGAGTTTAAGAACCTAGTCTAATTTCTAAAGTACATTTGTTTTTACATGCTTTTTCAAAAGGATTAATTTAGTTTCACTTATGCATCTAATGATCTTTGATTGAGTACTTCATGCAAATGGATTTCTGAATATTAGATTATTTTATTTCTAGCATTTTACATTGGTTTCCTATTGTACATTTCAATAATTACTTGTGCAGATTTTACATTTTACATTGTTGGTATAAGTATTTGTTTTCACATTAAGATCATTATTCTGAACCTTAAGTTAAAAAATAGGCAAGACATTTTTTAGAAATAACTTTAGGCCCTTTTTTCCACCATCACATCATTTCACTTTGCATTTGCATACTAAGCTAGTACTTGCACATTAAAATTTTACTTCCAAGCATAAATTTGGTCGAGAGAAACATTAAGGAATCAAACTTAGAACATGCATCTAAATAAAATTAACCAAGTCCCTGCATTTCACATAGCTTTAAGTTTTTCACTTGCATATAAGACAATTGATTCATTCAACAACAGTTTCTCATCTTTTACTTGGACTTTATTTCCTTCGCAAGATAGTTGACTCCACAAGGCACTGGTATCACTTTTCTCAAATCTAATTGAATCCTTTCAAAATCTTGCACAATCTAAAACAAGTATTGGTTGCTTAACCGTGTCTCCTAGATTGGTTGGTTCCCAACTAATCTTCCCTCATTCCATTTCCATAGGGTCTACCCCCATTAGTCTGCTATTGGGAGACAACTCAAACAGAGAGATTGGGGATTAGTGTGACAGCCCCCGATTTAAGCCATTGTTGTGGTACCTAGACATTACGTGCGACAACATTTTTTGGCGCCGTTGTTGGGGATAGAGTTTTTCTGTCCTTGGTCCTCATGACATTTTTCTAATCTTCTAATCTTCTTCGCCATTCATTAGCTTGTCAAAGTGGCACAACATTTTTGGTGTTGTTACCAAGGCATCAAGTTTATCTTGTTGCCAAATTCACGACATTATTTTTTCCTTTTTTTCTTTCATCCTTCTATCTTTCATTCAAGCTAGCAGCGCCAACATTTCTTGGTGTTGTTGTCGGAGACCAATTTATTGGACCTTGGCTTTACCACATTCATCTCATTCATTTTTTCAATCTCTTATCATTTTTTGTCCCATCAATGCCACATTTTTTGGCGCCATTTCATCTATTCATCTTTTCATCATTGTATATTTTGTCATCTCACTAATCCTTTCATTTGCGCCTTTAGCACCTAGACATTTTGGTTGATTTCCTATTTGGGTGGAAACTCCACGTATTCATCCGTTTGCTCCCCAACAAGAAACCCTCCCTAATATCCTTTTGCTTCTCTCGACTGATCTTTCAGTTTCTTTCTTTGGAATTTTAAGGTTAGATTCATGCTTAAGTGGCGACTATATTTCTTTCATTTCTTACAAGAACTTATGCTAGAAGCTCACTTCTTGTGGATCTTTTTTATTTTCTTGAGTGAATATCTATCTCTCTAGCATCCATTTGGTTGTTCCCTTTCCCCCCTTTAAGCAAGTCATCATGGATAATACTCTTCATGATATGCCAGAAGATGTCGTTCATAAATTTCCTTTATTCTTAGGTGGTGATTCAACCACTATTGGAAAGCATCTCCGCAAGGTTACTCATATAATAACTAGATATTGTCTTCCTTCACAATATAATCATGAAGATGTCAAGACACATCTCTTTGCCTTTTCCTTAGAAGGTGATGCTATGGATTGGTTTCATAATTGCCCTAAGGATTCTTTCACTTTTTTACAATACATCATCAAGGCTTTTAAGGATAGATATATGAAACAAGGTGACACGCCTTGTGCCCCTAGTACTATGCAAAGAAGTGAAAGAGATCTTGTAAAGAACTCAACTATCAATAGAAGATTTCAAGACAACTCTCAGGATGAATCCACTTGTACTATTGCAAGACAAATCCATGATAGTGGAGAAGCATAAACAGGTTGACAAATCAGTGTTGACAACGATAAGTATCTTGTTAAGGAATTGATTCAGATGGTCAAAGACATACAGTTAAATCAAGCTCAAGTAATCAAGAATACAAAGGTTAATCAGGCTCAACTTATTAAAGATATGGAACTTAACCAAGCAAGATTAACAGTTCATCATGCTAGGGAAATTGATTCTATACAGAACAAGTTATTAGACTTAGAGGAAAAGATAACGATCATGGAATTCAATCATTCCTATCAAATGACTGCCATGGAAGAAATACATGAGGAAGAAATGGTCATTATGAAATTTGATCACAACAATCGGTTAGCTACCATGCAAGAAAATCATAAGAAAGAGGTAAATGATATGCAAAATTGCTTCATGGGCATGAAAACGAAGAATGATAAAATTATAAAGGACATGGAAGTTGGTCAAATATCCCTTCAGAATAGATTATTGGCCATAGAGAAAAAACAAACACAATGTGTCATAAATATGGAAAAAAATGGATACCATCGAAAACAGATTAAAAATAATGGAAGTTAATCATTCTAATCAAGTTCTCATTATTCAGAATCATATGATTGCAGTGGAAGCAAAGCACATTGAAGAAATGAAAACTATGAAGGTCAATCATATCACTCTGCAAGACAGATTCGTGAAAACTGAGTTCAATCAAGCGAAATTAACAGTAAGGCATGCCAGAGAAATGAGTTCCATACATAAGAGGTTGGAAGAAAGGAAATCACAAGTACATAAGTTTTAGTCTGATCCAGATGATAGATGGCAAAAACTCAAGGAGCTTTCAAAAAATCATAACTCTCTCAATCCATTAAAGCAGGTCCCGTCTTATTGTGAATATCCTGAGAAAGTGGCTGACGTCATTAACGAAGATTTAGCTGAGGATGACATGATCAGAGAAGAAATTGAAAAGGATCAAGTTATAACTCATAACACTTGTGCAACTGATCCATCATTTATCACATAATAGATGCAGAATGAAGAGAGGCATGTCACAAATATCTTAAATACTTCATCTAAAAGTTCTCAATCAAAATGTTCCACTTCATCAGCGATACAACTGCTACGAAGAAAAGCTTGAAGCAAAAAAGAAAACATATGAGGAAGCAGTTTGATGCATCTGATGGCCACGAGTAGCTCGATTTTCGGATAAGACAAAGTCCTACCATATACAAGATTGGACAAGGCACATCTGAAAATCAACCCACAAATTTGCCTAAGAGCAGGGAAATTCTCAATATGCACTATATTGAATACATCTGATGCCACAAGGCATCCTTTGTATTGTATCTCTAACCTTACACCCTTTTATTTCAGCATTTTCAGCTTGTAGTTAGAATAAATTTATATTTTCATGTTTGTAGAATAGTTAATAAATGAAAACCTTCTATTTTTATGTGCTTAATGTTATATGATAATTTTTGGATTATATTTGGATGGACGCTACTTATGTTATTATGTGTTTTCTTTGGGTGCAGATTATGGACTCTCACATTCCTTCGATGAAGCAACATGTCCCCTAGTAGAGCCAGATGTTGACCACTCCATGTCCACTACCCCATAGTTGTACATTTTTTCGCGTCTAGATTTCCATCATGTCTGAGCACTCAAATGATCCACAGATTCATCATTATCAACCATATGTACACTGGAGTTTTGTAAACCCATTCCGCATTTTGTAATGTAAATGATCCTAGTAAGACAAATGTATGTAACAACTTCGGTAAATTTATTTTTTTGATGATGATTTCTATCCTAGGAGGTTTTATGTCTCACCGATTCATGTGCATTTCTAAATACAAATGATCGGCAGAGATTTTCCCTCCAACCTCACCCCAAAGCTATGGTGGATTTTGTCATCGGGATTTTAAATGAGTCCTAGTGTTATTTATCGAATCTTTGTAAAAGTGATTTAAGAATAATTCTAACTATTTGGTTAGATTATTTTATTACAAGTCACTTAGTCTACTAGATCATATTTTGTGTTGTAGAAATGGGTAAATGTTGAGGGTCTATAACAAACACGTGTTCCCCCTTCATGGATTAAAAATGTAATATTTCATGTAAAAAATATTTTAGCTATAATGCTAATATATTAGAGGGTTGGAAAAATTAATAATCCCATCATGAGTCAGTTAATTAAATTTTCTGGCTAAAATAAATTAAAATGCTAAACCTAGAAATTTAATTAATTTAGGTCCTAGGTAAAATTAAATTCTCCAACATTTAAAATTCATGGGTTTTAAAGTTTTTAATTTTTGAAGGTCCCCGGCTAAGGGAGTATTCAAAATTTCAAGATATTTTGGACCCTTGCGCCATAGTAGTTAAGCCAAAGTCAACTTTTTGAGGCAATTAACTCAAAATAATCATTTTTGAGTTAATTGAAGGTGAAATTCAAATTTTCTCAAAAAGTAACTTTATTTCAATAGATCATTTGATCTTCATCAACGGTTGAGATTGCTTTGACGGGGGTTAAGCTAACTAGCTGTTGGAGAATTTTTCTATAAATGAGAGGCCTCTCTCCATTATTTGGATCTGATTTCTGAATCGTGTACTTGCTCTAAGAAAGCTCTTGTAACATTTTTTCTAGTTAATAAAACGCAAAGACTTTGGGGTTTCAGACCATGGTGTTCCTCTTTCAAATTTATGTGTTAATATTGCTCTCAATACTCTGTTGCTTTTATTTATTTATTAGATAATAGCCTTTGAGGATTGATCTTGCAACGATTCCTGGGTTTTAAAATATCATTTTGATTTGATAGAAGTAGTAGGTATCTCTATTTCTTGATGATTTTATGATCATTTTGCATCTCTATTAATCTAACAATCAGATCTAAGTGTGCAGAAATTATTATTCAGGATTTGGGGGTTTGCGGAAGTCCTCCGCTTGACCAATTGACTCTCAATTTATAGAATCTAAACAGCCCATTGTTTTTCTTTAATTTCTGAAATCATTTTATAAAATATTTTACTTGCAGGGATTTTCTTGGGCTTGTGCCTCTTTAAAATTTTAAGTTTATTTATAAATTCATGTAAAATTGTTTAGATCTGGCTAATAGAGGGCTTTGATCTACAGATCTGCTAAATCTGTAGAATATTATTGTAGATTTGTAAATATCAATTTTTTTAATACATTGGAGTTTTGGGTATTTCATATTTTTGTATATATTTGCTTTGGGGTTTTCTATCTTTTGTTTTTGCAGGAACAAGTCTGAAGAAAACAGGTGATTTTTGTGAATTCTGTAGACAGGTCTAGGCCCTTGAGGGCATCTCCATTTTGTTTGTAGGTTGAAGAGAAATTGCAAGAAGACCATGGGCAAAATTTTTAGGGCCTTGAGACCCTGCGTTGGCCATCTCCAGCCTCCTTCTCTGCCTTCCTTTCATTCTCAGCCTCCCTTCTTCATTCTTGGTCTCCTTCTCTTTTTCGGCCCCTCCTTCATCGGTTTGCTTTCTCTCCTTACAACCTCCTTCATTCCTTCACGACCTCCACTCCTCGTCCCTCACTCCTCCCTCCTTTGTTTTCCCCTTTCTCCTTTCTTAGTGCTTATCCCTTTCACTCTCGGCCCTCACCTCTCCCTCATAGCAGCCCCTTCTCCCTTGTCCTCCTTTCGGCCTCCCTTCATTCTCAGCCTCCCTTTCTCCATTCTCTGCCTCCCCTCATCTCCATCTCTTGGCCTCAAGGCGTTTCCCTCAAACCTCTTCTCCCTCACTTTATTTCACCATAATTCTACACTAGATTTTTCCCTAAAATTTGCAAGGAATTTTCATTAAAAATTTCCCCCAAAAAAAAAAATAACAAATTTTTAACACAATTTTCCCAGGAAAAAAATTCTAAGTTGAAAATCTTCAGTGACTTGTCAGCTTGTCTCCAAGTGTCTTCAAGCTTTTAGGGTATAATTTCAGTTAACTAAAGTTTAGCAACAAATTTAGTTTGCAATCTTTTACTGTAGTGCATTTCAGAAATATATTCATTTTCAGAAACTTTTTAAATGCTAATTGACAGATTTCTTAACATTGTTTCACTATTTTTCAGTAATTTATTTCTAAGTTTTAGATCAATTTATCACTAGATTAGAAATAGTTAAACTTAGAAATTTTCTGAATTGTTAGTTATTAGTTTGTCACGTGAAGTTTTTGTTGTTATACATAGAAAAAATCTGAAAATTGCATGGTAATAGGAATATTGGTTTAAAATATATTGTTGGAGTTGACATTTGTTTTAACAGTAGATTACTACACTGATATTCCATTGAATGTAATATGATTTTAAGCACTTAGTTTAATTTCTGAAGTAAATTTTTTTTTACATGCTCATTCAAGAAGGATTAATTTAGTTTCACTTATGCATCTAATCTTTGATTGAGTACTTCATGCAAATGGATTTCAGAATACTAAGTGTTTTATTTCCAACATTTTACATTGGTTTCCTATTGTACATTTCAATACTTACTTGTGCAGATTTTACATTTTACATTGTTGGTATAAGTATTTGTTTTCACATTAAGACCATTTTTTTGAGTCTTAAGTTAAAAAACACTCTATACATTTTTCAGAAATAACTTTAGGCCCTTTTTTCCGCCATCACATCATTTCACTTTGCATTTGCATACTAAGCTAATACTTGCACATTAAAATTTTACTTCCAAGCATAAGCTTGGTCGATAGAAACATTAAGGGATCAAACATAGAACAAGCATTTAATTAAAATTAACTAAGTCTATGCATTTCACATAGCTTTAAGTTTTTCATTTGCATATAAGATAGTTGATTCATTTAGCAGCAGTTTCCTGTCCTTTACTTGAACTTTATTTCCTTCACAAGATAGTTGACTCCATTAGGGATTGGTATCACTTTTCTCAAATCTAATTGAATCCTTCAAAATCTTGCACAATCTAAAACAAGTATTGGTTGCTTAATTGTGTCTCCTAGATTGGTTGGTTCCCAAATAATCTTCTCTTAAGCAAGCCAATGTCTAGCCTTAAAATGTGGGTGTCATGCCCCCAGGGTACACCTCTAAGCTATCAATTTCTCAAGTCCCCTAAGGTGCGTGACACCGACGCACTTTCTCCTCAATGGTGAAACCAACTTGAGTTTACTAATGCTCGTAATATGCCTCTAGCCCATATACACTATACCAAGATCGATATCTTGAGAAATTAGTGATCAATCAAATCTCACTATAATAGCCACTTCAAAACTTAAATTCAATTACAATTTACTTCAATTAACTTAACTTCAACAATAATCGCATTCATTCATAAACAACACAAATCATGTACATAAACAACACTTCAATAAACAAGAGGGGGAACTCCCAAAACGATATCCCAACTGCTCATTGAGTATAAAACTTCAAGACACAAAACTTCGGTTTATAATGGACTTCAGTTCTGTTGGGCCGACCTCCAAACAATTCGCTACCATAAGCCTTCACTAATACAAATATATAATAATCGAGTTACAACTCTTCAACTACCAACCCAAGACGAAACCCAATAAATAACCAAGTTGCGGCCCTTCGACTTGCACACAACCTCAATACACAAATACCCCATAGTGTACCACCCTCAATAACACTTCATTCCACAAGCTAGCACAACTTCCTTCCGCAGCTTGATTTAGAGAGAGAGCTCCTTCATGTGACTCAACTCCCTTCTTCCTTCGTTGTCTTGCAATGAGAGGTTGTTGATCTTCGATTGATTGATTTTCTAACTCCTCTCCTCTCATCTTATATATATGAGTTGCCCTCCATAAATAGTCATGTCTCTTCCAAGGGATGTGTCAGTTAGGCACTCAAGACAACCATAAGCCCCAAATTATGTCACATCGTTTGTCACATACAACTTTCCTTTGGTTCACCTCTGGTCATGTACCTTTGCATCTCATCATTGGTCGTGCACCTTCGCAACTCGAGCGGGCGCTTCTCAGCTTGGTGTACCTTGTCTTCGATCGAGTGCATCTCGGCTACGCACGCCTTGTCTTTAATCAGGTTCACCTCGGCCAGACACCTTCATCTTGCTGACTCTCCAATTTGATACAATCATTCCATAAAACTCATCTCGGGTGCATTCTTCGTGCACTCATCTCACCAAAGTCATACCATCAAACTCGTCTCAAGTGAGCTCTTTGTGGCGACCAACCAAACTCGGCTTGGCCTAACTCTTACATGCTCGAGTGCGTAGCCGAAGGCTTGACATCCTCTCCCACTTCAAAATAGTTGTTGTCCTCAACAACACACCCCTCGACAAACTTCTTAACCTTTGCATCAACTGTCTTCATCGATACATAAGAATCTCATATCCAATATATATTCCATGTCTATGCATGTATCATAACTTGTAAGAATGACGTGTTGGATCCCCTCATGCAATCGATAGATCACATAGATAATTTGACTGTTGCATCAACTCCATAAGAACACATGCACAAACAAGTCCAACCATTGTCACCTCTTCCCTATTACATAATCTTTTATTGGTTCTGCTCATCATGAGGTGTCATTCAATGGCATCCAGGGGTCTCACCATCTCGAGGAAGTGACAATGAGCCCATATCCTTCATGAGCTTCAAATATATGGTGGTTTGGGGAAGTCAGACAACTTCGCTTTCCACATCAAAAGGCCATCTCTCCTTGTCTCCAAGAAGAATCCACCCAAACCTGTTATGAACCCTCCATACTTATCTGCAATATACTTCATCAAATGTGGATAGCAACACCTACCCATACTCTCTTCCATCAACTTCATTGAAACTAGATCTTTATGACCTAGTATATTTATCTTCACGGTTGCATCACGGTCCACAAACATCCCTCCATCTTCATCCTCTTCACGGTCTAGTTCCTGCTCCAAACTCTCACTCAATCTATCATCATCTTCTTCCTCCAAATCGACAAACTCCTATTCATGTTGATCCTCACCCCCTCTACACTCTTCAACAGTAGAAGTTTGGGCATCAACAATGTCATACTCTCCAATGCAATTTCCGGCATCCATCATCTCTAGCCTCTCTGATAAACTCAGAATACCATATAACAATGCTGCTATCAATTTCGAGTGTTCCATGAGCATGGACTCCACCTAATCCAACATCTCATGAGCCTCATATTCCATTTGTCCCACCTACACACAAATGGCTATCATCTTGCATTCTCCTACCATAGCTCCCATGATAGGAACGAACGTTGGCTCCTTCATTCCTACATCAATGAATAGTTTCCAAAAGTGTGGTACTGGAAAAACTTCCTGCTCAATCATAAACTCTATGCCAAGTATAACTTCATAGTCATCCATCTTAATGATAGTGAAGTCCACCTTTCCATGCGACCTTCCACTCTTCACCGAAACATCTTCCGTTATCCCAAGGACTTTGCTTCCTTCTAAATTTACTACTTTAAAAGATGCACGGCTTGGAACGAACCTCAATCCCAATCTTCTAACCACATCTTCGTTCACGAACTTGTGAGACACCCAACTATCCAACATAGCCTTCAACAAACTCCCAACTACATCCACCTTTACGAAATTTAGCTTCCTCCTTTCCGAATCATGTTTCAAGTTAGCTTCCTTCATCGTAGTTGCTCCCAAAACCTGCATAACTCCTGGTGCACGAGAACCTTGTTCTCTCTCTTCTCGACTTGCTGCAAAGTTTTTGCCTTCTGCATTAATGGAAAATGCTTGGTCATGTGCTCTTCACTGCACAACCAACACACAAGAGGTTTCTTCCCCTTCAGAAAGCTACCCAACTTCGTTCCATCTTCCTTCGAAGGCTTCTCTTTCCTTTTAATTGTTTTCTTCCTCCTCTCGCACTACCCCTTCCCTTTTTTCTTGCATTCACAGTAATATTGAAGCATGTCTGCAGTAGTGATGGCTTCTTCAAGAGACTAAACCATCTTCCTTTTTACTTCAACTTGAGCCCATGGTTGCAACCCAATCACAAAATTGAACAGCCTATCCTCCTCAACCATATCTAGAAGCTCCAACACTAGTCTTGAATACTCCTTCACATATGCCTGAAGGCTCCCTATTTTCTTAATTAACTTCACCTTCGCTCTCGCACCCGAGTCTCATCTTCTGGTCCAAAATGAGCTATCAAGGCTTCCTTCATATTCTCCCATGTGGTGATGTTGAACATGGACAAAATTGTTGAAAGAACCCTTCCCAACAACCTTCTTCAAAACTACTAACTCATTTGTCACAGTAGTAGAGAGGCTTCCCACCAATTCCTCCAACTTACCCAATCTCTCATACGCATCTTATCTCTGATCAACATCGACAACAACATTGTTGATCTTATCATCGAGGTCAGCGCTTTCCTTATATGCTATTACTACTTTTGTCAATCGTTCTAATTTATCTTCCAAGGCCTCCATTCACTGATCTTGTGCTTCATATATTCGGCTCTAGTAAGCACCATTCTCAAAGTAGTCTCCCTTCAGGCACTTCGTTCAACTTTCAAATAGCTCTCAACAAACTTTGATACCAAGTGTCATGTCCCCAGGGCACACCCGTGAGCTATGAGCTTCCCGAGTCCCCTAAGGTTAGTGCCACTGGCGCGGTTTCTCCTCAATGGAGAAACCAACTTGAGATTACTAACACTTGGACTACGTCTCTTACCTATGTACCTAGTAGCGAGACAGATATCTTACAATTGCAAAATTAGTATTCAATCAAGTGCCAATACAATAGCCACTTCAAAACCTAAATCCAATTACATTTTACTTCAATTAACATAAGTTCAGTAATAATCACATTCATTCATATACAACACAAATCATGTACAGAAATAACACTTCAATAAACGGCAAGGGGAACTCCCAAAACGATTTCCCAACTTCTCTTCGAATATAAAACTTCAAAACACAAAAATTTGGTTTACAATGGACTTCAGTTCGACTGGGACGAACTCCAAACAATTCGTTACCACAACCATTCACAAATAAAAATATACAATAACAAAGTTACATCCCTTCAACTAGCAACCCACAACCAAACCCAATAAATAACCTAGTGGCCCTTTGACTTGCATACAACCTCAATACAGAAATACCCCATGATATACCACCCGTAACAATACTTCATTCCACAAGATTGCACAAATTCATTCCTCAACTTGCTTTAGAGAACGACCTCCTTCATGAGACTAGGCCCTCTTCTTCCTTCTCCGTCTCCTTCTTGTCTTGGAACAAGAGGTTGTTGTTCTTCAGTTGATTAATGTTCTAATTCATCTCTGCCTCATCTTATATATACAAGTCACCCTCCATCATGAACGGGTGCCCCTCCTCCAAGAAATGTATCATTTCGGTGTTTGGGCTGACATTTCTTCCTTTGAGCTGACCATAAACCCCAAATTACATCGCATCATTTGTAACCAAACTTGCTTTCGATTCACCTTTGGTTGTGCACCTTTCGTGTCTCATCCTTGGTCGTGTGCCTTCAAAAATCGAGCGAGCACGTCTTAGCTGGGTGCACCTTGTCTTCAGTTGGGCGAGCCCTTTCTTCCCTCGAGCATGCCTTGGTTGGGTGCCCTTGCTTTTCCGTCTTGCCAAGTCATTCCACCAAACTCATATTGGGCATGCTCTTCGTGTGTCCGTCTCACCAAATTTGTTCCACCAAACTCATCTTAGGTGTGTTGTTCATGCTGACCAAGTCATTCCACTCAACTCAACTCGGCGTAACTCGAGCACGTTAAAGCGCCTAAGCCTGAGGGCTTGACGGTGGGAAGTCCACATGCATCAAGTGCAAAGGGGCAAACAGGTTGAAATCTCCTCTAAAATGGCTCATAAGTCCAAGGAGAGGTTTCAAACGTAAGAATATATCCTAAAAATCATGCAAGTGACCTCCAGAAATTATGAAATGACCCTCTCCAAGTCAAAAATAATGAAGCCATATGTTCGCAAATAGCAAGTAGATGTGTCCGCAAAGGGTTTGGAGCTCTATTCTAGTGCAAAATAGCTAGAAGGATGATGAAATAGGATGGATTTCAACGATATTCAACATGGAATGTCAAGAGGATGCCCATGCATGCAAAATTTGCCTAAATGGGCCTTGATTGAAGTGACCAATGTGAAATTGCATCGTGAAATTTGATTCCACACGAACAATCATAGAATCATCTCCCATTGTCCCAAGGCAAAACGTGTCGAATACATAAAATGGGGTCCATGCTTAACAAGCTAGATAAGAGTAGTGTTAAGCAAGAAGAATAAATGAAATGCAAAAAGACAAGGAACAATAGCTAGAATTATGATACTTATAATTCACTGTAAAAAAAAAAGAGATGTCTCGAAGTTAGAGCTTGTTGAAGGATGTAATGTTGATCTAGATTGTCATTGATGTCAATATGGCAATATTCTAGGATACTAAATGATGATATGAAGCCAATAGTTCAACAGAAGCAGTAGATCCATGAAGTAACAGGAGCTATCAAAGAAGAGCTATTGGAAGTCAAAGGAAGACCTATTGGAGCAAGAGAAGCATATAAGGAGAGTTCATTGGAAGCAGTTTATCGGAAGCCATCATGAAGCCAAAGTGTAAGAGGAAGAGTTCATTGGAAACCATGAGAAGCAAAGAGGAACACATCGGCGGAGGTGCATAAACAGAGTTATCGGAGGTCACAGGAAGATAAGCCACAGGAGCAACAGCTATCGGAAGAGCGGAAGAGTGAGGAGAAGCCACAGGAAAGCCAAGCCATGAGTAATAGTCTGTTACAAACTGTTCTTATTAAAATATCGCTTATGCTCAAGAGTAAGAGCCATATCAGAGATATCGAATGAAATATCGGACGAGCCAACATAATGGAGGAGTTAACAGTGTTATCGGACCTGACTGCTCCAATAGAACACGCTCTATTGTTATATCGCATCCGCCATGCTGGAATAGATGCATCAGAAGTTATGTAATGCAAAGGAATGTCACACTCAAAATGTGCGATTGCGATATATATGCGGACTCACTGGACCATTACAATACACCGTAATACAACATCGCATTTACCACATTGCAAGTCCTTTTAAAGCTATTGTCAAATTAAAACCCCGATTGCGATAATACATGCGGACCCGAACAGGTTATAGTAACAGCCCTTAATAGGACATCACATCCGCCACATCGCAAGCCTCTATAAAGCCTTGCCACATTGAAATCCGTCAATTGCAATATGTATGCGGACCCACTACACCATTATAATACGTCCTAAATAAATATCGCATCCGTCGCATATTGCAAATCTTGAAGAGATGTAACGATGGAAAACTGTCGATTGCGATAAGGTTGTGGATCCAACAAGTTTATTAATAACTGTTAAAATTGGAAACTAAGGCCAAACCCCATGTGAGTCATCTTATTAATGGAAGCTAATATTTTTCTTGGATCCCTCTCATCGAGAGGTGTAGGATTGATCTAAAGATCATCCGATTCCGATAAGTATTCATGGAGATATGAATTTATTTGTGTTATTGGACAATTCGTCAAGGTTGGCCAACAACCAAATAAACCCCACTTGTGCTAAACATTTTAGTATAAATAGAGGTGGCCTTCAAGTCATTTCAACACACTTGGGATCTCTTCCTCTCTACTTGTCTTTGGGTTTCAGTAGGAGGAGAGATCCTAAAGGATAACAATGCCCTAATCCAGAGGGCAGAAGCCAAAACTATTGAGAAAAGCCAGAACTGCCAAGAAAAACCGGAACTACCGAAACTACTGGGAATAGCCGGAATTTCCAGAACTGTCGGAACAACCGAGAAAGATGATGCAGAGGGCAGAAGCTGGAACTGCCAAAATTGTCGGGAAAAGCCGAAACTGCCGGAATTGCCGGAACTGCCGGAAACAACCGAAATTGCCGGAACAGCGAGAGCATCTGTCTCCGAAGAAGAGCAGCATGCAAGGGACAACTAACTAACATTGGGACAGTTGTATGGTTCTAGAAAATACACCAAGCATGCAATGTTACAGCTAGCATGCAAGGGACAGCGAGTATGCAACAGCAAGCATGCAAAGGACAACAAGCATGCTAGGGACAACAAGCAAGCTAGGAACAACAAGCAAGCAAGATGCAACCAGCACATAGGGCAGTATGGCAACATGGTGTAGCAATGGCACAGAATGCAGTACAATGATGGGTATAGTCATGATTAATGAAGCATGATGAGATGCAGAATAGTCATGATGGGTGCAACATGGTGCAGCACAGTGAGGTGCAACATGATGACGAAATGCAACACAATGATAGGTGAAGGAGTCACCTTGGAGAATCAGTTGAAGCAGCGTGTCTTCAACTAATCTCATGTATCATCTTCTAAGAGATGATTTATGCTCTTATCTAGATAAGTCAAACTGTTGACTTCTATTGTAAACATACTTTCTCTCTGTGTTGAACTATTGAAGAACATATAAGAAGAATTGATCAAGGGTTTCCCCACATTGGGGTTTGTCCCTGGCTAGTGCCACATCTTGTGTCCTCTTGTCTTGGCTTGTCTTTTGCGATTTATGTTTATGTTCTATATGCAGTTTACTTTAATGCTGATGTGATTGCCAATCTGGAAAAGGTATTGAGCTAACTGTGGAAATTGAAATAAATTGCTCTAAGCATAGAACATACCCAAAATTTGACAGCTTAAGATCGTATCGCATCCGCTCCGTCGACAGTAGGGGATCGACTAATGTTGCAGGAAACATCCCCGCCCCCGGATCTAACCCTTGAAACGCTGTCCGTACGGATGCGTGGGGGAAGCGCCTCCCGAAATGCACTTCGGAAAAACCGAAATGCATTTTAGCGCTTCCTAGAAATTTCAGGAAGCGTCTGCCCGAAATGCGTTTCGGTTTTTCCAAATCATGTTTCGGTTTTTTCCAACACGCGTTTCTGTTTTTCCAAAATGCATTTCGAACGGTGCTTCAGCCATACAAAGCGTCAAGCTTCTAAAAAAAATGCAAATATATATATATATATATATATATATATATATATATAATATATATATATATATAATATATATTATATATATATATATAGATAGCAAAAAAAATATAAATATAGTAGATGCTCCCTCATGGTAATGTTAAATTACCATGAAATAACTCAGGATGTTTGAGAGTGGTTCCAGCCTCATTGGACTTCATATGGAGAAAATAGAATTTCATATCTTATTCAAAATTCAGCAGACTCAATAGTTTTCAAGAATTCAGGATCAATGGGATTGTGGCATTTCATTAAATTATATCAAATATGAAGGTATGCGATTAGCATTTAATCAAGAGCACCAAGCCCTTTATGTACCTTAGTGTTGGCGGTGTTAATTGTTGAACTCCTTTGTCACGCCCTTAGCAAAAAATTACCTTTCAATCAAGTCAAAATCATCGATCAAGCATGTTAAGCTTTTTCTACCATATTTTAAGTCTTGGATTAGGTAGTTTGATCAAAATTGGGCAATGTTGACTAATATCCCTAGACAATCGAGGTAGAGGGCAAAAGCTTGACAAGAGGAGAAGAATCTAGATTCTAGATGGTTGATGCATCTAAATGGTTGATGCTCGAATAATTAATCATTAATGTACAATGGATGCTATATCTATCTTGATTTATGCAAAAATATGCATGTTTTCATGTCTTCTACAACTAATTTGGTATTTCGGATGTTTGTTTTGAGTATAAATGCAAAATAAATATAAATATATATATATATATATAGCAGACACTTCACTTCCCAGATTTTTGGAAAATGACGCTTCTGCGTCCCCGCTTCCAAAAAACGTCCCCGTTTCGTCCCCGCTTCGTGCAACATTGGAATCAACTATGTTATGAGAAGACCTCCAGAAGTTGCGATTGCGATTAAGGTGATGATGTGGCAGATGGGACCACCCATTATATGGTTTTAACTATGCTGATATGTGAAGATCGATGATGTTGATATCGGAGGACAGAGTATGTTATGGGCACGTCTTGTAAAAGACCTCTGAAAGTTGTGATTGCGATTAAAGGAATGACGTGGCACGTGGGATCTCCAATATGTGTATAACCTCTATTGTGATGCGATTTCTATGAATAATTAAGTCTATGGATGAAAGGGCCTCTCTGATATAATTTTAATATGCGACATCATAAGTCGGCCTCTCTTCCAAATGAACGTGTCTTTTGAGTATTGGTGAACTCGAAGAGACAGAGGGAGTCAAAGATCAAGAAGTCGAAGGTCGAGAAGCCAAAAGGTCAAGCGAGCGCAAAGGAAGTCAAAGATCAAGCGAGCGAAAAAGGAAGCCAAAGGTCCAGCAGGACAAAAGGATGCCAAAGGTCCAGCAAGAAAAAAGGAAGCCGAACGGCCAGTAGAAGACGAAGATCTGTTTGACCTCGAACCAGCCAAGTAAGATTTCATCAGTAATCAGTTGAAGGGAGCAGTAGACAACACCAGCGTTGAATTATTTGTGAGTATGTTCTTTGGAAGTAAGATACCGCAACAATCACTCCTAAAGCGATAATAAGAACAGAGGCTTGAAAACAAAGAATTGCTTTTATGCAGACATTGAGGCTTAGCACAGACATCTTGTTGGAAAGCTTCAACAAATCTTGGAAACATTATTGGAGATCATGATGCCTATTTGAAATCATCATGAGGTAACTTTGCAGACTCTGTGTGGGCAATATGAAGAGTTGGGAAGACTCTTTCATATGAAGACAGGGTGTCATTAATGATGTAGCATGGAAACTACAGTAAAGTTGTAGAATGACAGAACTCAGTGAAGAAGAATTTGCAGCAGAGAATTACCACCAAACATATCTTAACAAGATAGGGTCAGAGCCCTTGGGGTTGGTGCCTTAGAATTGGAAGGATTGGTGTCCTTGGAGTTGGTGCTCCTAAATCCAAGGTTGGTGCCTTAACAAGAAAGGGTTGGTGCCCTAGAGGTTGGAGCCTCACAAAAAGTCCATGTTGGTGCTTGGCAACAGATTGGAGCCTTATATACATTGTATCTAATTTATTGTAAAGGTTCATTTTGTGTTCTAAATATAAATGATTTAACTAGTATAAATAACAATTGAAAAGAAACACTAATTCACCCCCCCCCCAGTATTTCCAACAATTGGTATTAGAGCCAGTACCTTCACTCAAAGCCTAACAGCTTGAAGGTTGATCTTTAGAACACAAATGGCGAAGCCAAGGAAGAAAGTTTCCAATCCTCCTAAAGATGTGTCTCCCTCTATCACTGAAATAGAAGACAATCAATTTGAGGAGGCTCCATGGTTCAATGGAAACTTTAATATATGGGAAGCAAGAATGAGGAATTTCTTAAAGATTCAAGGCATTGAAGTATGGGAATCAGTAATTACTGATAACATGATGAATAGAGAATCCAAGGAGTACAATGCAAAAGCAATGAAGGCAATCTTGAATGGGCTATCAGATTCTAAAAAGAACAATTTAGGAAAATGTTTGTTAGCAAAGGGTATATGGGACAAACTTCATCACCTTCACTCAAAAGGAGCATTGACCATGACCACCAACCAAGAAGATGATGGAAACCAAGAAGGAAATCCAGAACCCATCATAGAAGCTGAAAATGAGAATGATGACATCAAAGCTAAAGAAGACCTAGAATATGAAGAGAATGAAAAAGATTTTGTAGAAGATCTCCTCGCTAAACTTATGGCTGCCATGGAAGAGATTATCAATTTGAAAAAGGAAAATGAGGAACTTAATAAGAAAGCACTAGCTAGTGACCAAGACCAAACAAGTAAGAAAGTTGACCATGTCAAGCTTCAAGTACAAGAAATGGATGAAGAGCTTTCCAAACTTAAAAAGGAATTTCATCAAAGCAAAAGAAAGCATCATGAAGAAATCATATCCATGACAAATCAATTGGATAAAGCAAAGAAACAGGAAGATGCCTTGTCAAACCACCTTGAACAAAGGCACAAAAGCTTGAACAAACTTGAAGCAGAGATTGGTCAATACAAGGAAGATGTCTCCTACCTTAGATCACAACTACAAGAAGCAAGAAAGTTAGCACAAGGAGCTGAGAAGACAATGGAAGCATTGGCATTCATAGAAGGACAGGTTGATGAAGCAGAAAAGGAGAGAAACACCATGATATGTCAACTAAAAGCAAAGGATGGAGAAATCTTCAAACTAAAATCCAACCTCAACCTTCTCAAGGCCGAAACTTGTAAAGCTACAAGAATCAAGGAAGAAATGGAGAACAGTCTAGCAAAAGAAAATGAAGAAATATTCAAAATGAAGTCAGATATCATGTCCCTAAAATAGAAGCAAATGAAGCGACTCATATCAAGGAAGAAACTGAGAAACAACTTGCTAAGAAGAATAATGATTGTGAAAGATTGGACAAAGAGATTGTCTCCCTCAGGAAAAAGGTTGAAGGGATGGAAAAAACCTTGAAGAGCTCTCAAGCCTTGGATGACATGCTCAGCCATCAAAGATGTCCATTTGATAAATCAAGTCTCCGGTATGCAGGTGAATCCTCAAGCAAGAATGATAATGCTTCAAACAAAAGGGATGTGAGGAAGCCAAAAAGAAATGTTGATGCTCCCAGTTCTAGCAAAGGCAAGGAGAAGAGTCAAGGCAACAATGCAAGAAATCCCGCTCCAAGAAGAAATATAGATGATATCAAGGATGCGAGAAGCAATAATTATCATCAAAGGATCTCAAGGTAGAAAGGCTTCAAAAGTACATCAAGGAAATCTCCATCTCCCAGGTACCAAAGTTTATTTCTTGGTTATTATTATTCTTGTACAAGCTTTGGACACATGGCAAAATATTGTAGGGCTTATAATGATCCCCGCCAATCTCCGAGAAGCAATTTCGCAAGAAGAAGTCATGAATTCTTATTCATGAACGACATAGAATGCTTCAAGTGTCATATCATTGGTCATATGGCACGTAATTGTAACTTGACTTGGGCACCTTCTCAAGCTAGAACTATGCTAGATAAGAAAGTTACACAAGTATGGAGAAGGAAGCAAATACAATCTAAAAGTAGCTTGAGCTCTCTAGCCAACAACACATGTTATTGGCCTGATCTTCGACAATCTAAGCATTTGATGGGAAGACTCTGCCAAAACAGATGATGCATACAGTTAGGGGGAGCCTGTGACTCTTGATCATTATTGCAGAAGCTATTTGTGAAAGGGTCCTTATGAAATCCTTGATAAACTATTTTAATAATCATCCTTTGAAAAAGATCATTTCTCGGGAGCATTACATTAAAGAACATGATCTCTTAACTATTCTTTGGACTATTGTTGAAGATGTCTTCCACTTGATCACTAAGTAGAAATTGGAGTAGTAGAGAAGGTCATCTAATACTAGAGAAATAGGGCAAATAACTATGTTGCCGTTATTACAGAAGTTTATTTCTCGACTCGGGGATTTAATGTGAGAACAGGTAAATTATGGACACAAATAGAGGCAACCTTCAAACAAACAGATACGTATGGGAATGAAGCTTGAAGCAAGAGCAGTTGGAAAAAATCTAACAAAACTGAAGCATTGCAAAAAGATGCCAATCAGTAAAAAGAATTTAAAAGACAGTCACAGATGGGATATCAAAATCTGCTAGTGGAGATAACTTGCAGAGATTTTTACAAGAAAACAAAAAAAAGGGCTATAGCAAGGAAAATGTTGTGCAGTCAAATATAACTCAAGTTGATACTGGTGACTTAGACAAATAGCAACAGTGAGGCATGACCTCTCACCATTTTCATCCAAATGCAATGATGTTGAAATGTTGGATGGTTGTGACTTAAGGAGAAGCACAGAGACACAAAGGAACTCGGATATGAAGAAAGATAGCAAGAAAGACAATTTCAGTGGCATTTTCTCTTGATTCGAACTATGAAGACCTCTTAATTCTGACTGTGGAGACAACAGAATATGGATTGAAGCATAAAAACTTGGACTTGAACATCTGGTGTGTGGTTATTTGCAATCTGTCTGGAAGCGTTGAAGTGGAGCATCTTTAAGCATTGTTAAATGCCATGATAAAGTAGTTATTTTTTTAGACATGAAGAAGGGATGATGTGCTAGTTGATGATAAGGCGTCAATCCTTCTATCTTGAGTAAAAACAAGAGCACTCCTTTGCCATTGATGTCAAAGGGGGAGAGAAGAAGAATATTGCCATCAATGACAAAGGGGAAGATTGTTGATCTAGATTGTCATTGATATCAATATGGCAATATTCTAGGATACTAAATGATGATATGAAGCCAAGGAGAAGCAGAGCAGATCCGTGAAGAAACAAGAGCAAGAAGCCAAGGAGCAAAGCCATCAGGGAAGCCATTGGAAAGACATTGGAAGCCATTAGAAGTCAAGAACAAGAGCAGTCAAAGAAGAGTTGTCAGAAGAGTTCATCGGAAGCAGTAGATCCGTGAAGTAACAAGAGATATCAAAGAAGAGCTATCAGAAGTCAAAGGAATAACTATTGGAGCAAGAGAAGCATATCGGAAGAGTTCATCGAAAGTACTTTATCGGAAGCCATCATGAAGCCAAAGTGTAAGAGGGAGAGTTAATTAGAAACCACGAGAAGCAAAGAGGAACACATCAGCGGAGGTGCATAAACAGAGTTATCGGAGGTCATAGGAAGATAAGCCACAGGAGCAACAACTATCGGAAGAGCGGAAGAGTGAGGAGAAGCCACATGAAAGCCAAGCCATGAGTAAGAGTCTGTTACAAACTGTTCTTATTAAAATATCGCATATGCTCAAGAGTAACAGCCATATTAGAGATATCGCATGAAATATCTGAGGAACCAACATAACAGAGGAGTTAACAGTGTTATCGAACCTGACTGCTCCAACAGAACACGCTCTATTGTTATATCGCATCCGCCATACCGAAACTGCTGCATCAGAAGTTATGTAATGCAAAGGAAAGTCACACTCAAAATTTGTGATTCCGATATATATACAGACCCATAGGACCATTACAATACGCCGTAATACAACATCACATCTACCACATCACAAGTCCTCTTAAAGCTATTGTCACATTAAAACCCTGATTGCGATAATACATGCAGACCCGAATAGGTTATAGTAACAGCCCTTAATATGACATCGCATCCGCCACATCGCAAGCCTCTATAAAGCCTTGCCACATTGAAATCCACCGATTGCGATATGTATGCGGACCTACTGCACCATTATAATACGTCCTAAAGAAATATCTCATCCATCACATATCGCAAGTCTTGAAGAGATGTAACGATGAAAAGTCGTCAATTGCGATAAGGTTGTGGACCCGACAGGCTTATTCACAACTGCTTAAGATTGTATCGCATCTGCTCCGACAGCGGTAGGGGGATCGACTATGTTATGAGAAGACCTCCGGAAGTTGCGATTGCGATTAAGGTGATGATGTGGCAGATGGGACCACCCATTATATGGTTTTAACTATGTTGATATGTGAAGATCAATGATGTTGACAGAGTATGTTATGGGCACGACTTGTAAAAGACGTCCGGAAGTTGCGATTGCGAGTAAAGGAATGATGTGGCACATGGGATCTCCAATATGGGTATAACCTCTCTTGTGATGCGATTTCCGTCAATAATTAATTCTATGGATGAAAGGGCCTCTTTGATATAAGTTTAATATGCGACATCATAAGTCGACCTCTCTTCCAAATGAAGGTGTCTTTTGAGTATTGGTGAACTCGAAGAGATAGAGGAAGTCGAAGATGGAGAAGTCGAAGGTCGAGAAGCCAAAAGGTCAAGCGAGCGCAAAGGAAGCTGAAGATGAAGCAAGCGAAAAAGGAAGCCAAAGGTCAGACGTATCAGGCATCTGTAAGAGAGAACAAGGAAAGTTCACAACCGGTGAACTGGAAGAAATAGAGTAAGTTGTAGTTCCAACAGAACAGAAGGAAACTGAAGGTCCAGCAAGACAGAAGGAAGCCGACAATCCAGCAGGACAGAAAAAAGGCCGAAGGTCCAACAGGACAGAAGGAAGCCAAACAGCCAGCGGAAGACGAAGATCTGTTTGACCTCGAACCAGCCAATTAAGATTTCATTGGTCATCAGTTGAAGGGAGCAGTAGACAACACCAGCATTGAAGTATTTGTGAGTATGTTCTTTGGAAGTGAGATATCGCAACAATCACTCCTAAAGCGAAAAATAAGAACAGAGGCTTGAAAACAGAGAATTGCTTTTATGCATACATTGAGGCTTAGCGCAGATATCTTGTTGGAAAGCTTCAACAATTCTTGGAAACATTATTGGAGATCATGATGCCTATTTGAAACAATCATGAGGTAACTTTGCAAACTCTATGTGGGCAATATGAAGAGTTGGGAAGACTCCTTCATATGAAGTCAGGAGGTCATTAATGATGTAGCATGGAAACTACAACAAATCTGTGGAATGACAAAACTTAGTGAAGAAGATTTTGGAGCAGAGAATTACCACCAAACATATCTTGACAAGATAGGGCCGGAGCACTTGGGGTTGGTGCCTCAGAATTGGAAGGATTGGTGTCCTTGGAGTTGGTGCTCCTAAATCCAAGGTTGGTGCCCTGAAGGTTGGAGCCTCACAAAAAGTCCAAGTGCTTGGCAACAGATTGGAGCCTTATATACATTGTATCGGATTTATTGTAAAGGTTACATTAATAAAAGCATTTATTCCTATTGTTCATTTTGTGTTCTAAATATAAATGATTTAATTGGTAAAAATAGCAATTGAAAAGAAATATTGATTCACCCCCCCTCTCAGTATTTCCAACATGTAAAAGATGTGAACATGATAATCTCAATACCAAAATAAGTTACAATCCTCCAATTATCATGTTATAGTTTCACATCTAGGATAAAACATTGTTAAAATTCACTCTTTTACATGGTCTATTAGATGTACTCATGTTAGTAAATAGCTCACTTGACTTATGTCTCCATGAAGATATAGGGTACACCTGGATGAAGTCTCTGTTTTAGTGCATTGCTTTCAGTGACTTAGTAATTCTTTTCTACTCGATGTAATCCTTTAATTTGATAATAGAAAGCTTTTGAAGAAGCTTACAAAAAAAATAGTTTTACGTCTAGAAGACAAGCTTACACCAACTACTTAACAAGGACACAGTGTGAAAAAAATCAAGAGGAAAAAACAAGGGAGATATTTACACTACTTGAGCACTTGACATGTCAATAGGAAGCCCATGCATGAAAAAGTTTGCCAAATGTACCTCGAAAAATGTGACCAATGCCTTGGGATATGTGTACTACAATAAGAACTATGAAAATGCCTTACGAAATGTAACACCACTAGAACAATCATAGTATCATCCCCAAGAGTCCCTACCCAAAATGTGTTGAATACATAAGAGGGGTCTCCACTCTTAACTAGATAAATAGGAATGGTGTTATGCCACAAGCATAAGAGAAATGCAAAAGAACCAAGGAAGAATAGTTACAAATATGATACTTAACTCAAAAAAATAGATGTATTGATATTGGAGCTTGTTTAAGGATGTGAAAGATGTGAGAATGGTAGAATCACTACCAAAATAGGTTATAACGAGAAGGTGACACTACTCCCCGGCAAGTACATGAGGTGAACAAAATTAAGAGAAGAAAACAAGGAATGTATTGACACTACTTGAGCACCATCAAAAACTAAAGGTTGGAATGTCCATGTAAAGAAATAAAGGGAATCTAAAGTGGCAAAGTTCATGAAATAGCTACGAAGCTAAGAGATAGTGATGCCCACATATGGTGCAAGAGATACGAAGACTGGTGAAGCAAAAATGAAGGCAAGACCGGGAAATACTATCATGAAGATAGCTCCAGCATAAAAAGCAATGATTTAAGAGAGGCAAAATCAAAGGCTACATGAGACAATGTTAGCGAAAAAACAAGCAAAGTTGTGAGTTGTGATGAGCTAGTGACATATTAGCAGAGACAAAAATATCTGACATGAGAAGATAGGTGTTGGGAAAATGAGAAAAGAAAAATGAAAACAAGAAAAAAGAAAGTAGATATAGAAAGATAGAAAACTTGATACAACACTAAGGTAGTACTAGCTAAGTCAAGGAACAAACAATTAGAGGAAGGATGTGTTGGATAAATTATTAAGCAATCCCATAGTTGCAATCTACAAGATGCAACAACCAAAAACAACCTTCAGAGGAAGTAGCATGGTGACTAGAACCATCTAGGAAGAAGTATCTCAAGTTGGGCCCCACATAAGACAATGACCTAGACGTAATCTATCACAACTGCGGTGACCAAAAAAAAAAGGAGACCAAATGAGAAAATATAAAAGGAGAGAGAGTAAAAAAAAATGGAAAAGACTAATTCATGCCAATACCATGAATGATTTACCCATAGGAGACTACTATTGCATCCTAAAAACTCGAACATGGTAATCTCATTGTCTAAGCAAGCAATATACCCCCATTGATAATACTTTTGGCTTGACTCAAGTAGCAGCAAAGGAAACACCAACTCCATATAAAGGACAAGTGACAGAAGGTGAAAGAAGAAAGCAAAAGAACCAACTACTTTGTTGAAGCACCAACGAAGGAAAGAAGTAGCAATGCTAGCATGGAGCTAAAAAGGGCAAGGGAGACTCGATGTTATAGAAATTCCCACAAGGGTAACAAGTGGTAACACCAACACACTTTGCACACACCGAAAATAGATGTAAGTTGAACCTCTTACAACATGCGTAAGTCCAAAATAACAAAGTTTTACTAGGTAGAATACAGGATTCCATGGGCAAGCCAATCAAAATCTACAGTCAGCTATGTTACTACGAAAATGACCATCAATTTATTATGATATGTGTGCTATGAATCATGGTCGTCACTCAAATTAAATGCGAATTTAAGTTACATACTTTTTAGGAGCTATTCTACATAGTTCATTACATGATTATCAAATGAGAAATTATTCCAAAACAATTATGATCTTAAATTTGTTAAATCATGTTGTAAAACTTCTTAAAAAAACAAGAAATTATAGCAATAAAGAAGTAAAAAACAACATGTTTTAGCAACTTAAACAGTTTTTTATGGGTGATTTCTATTGTTAAAGGTGTAAGTAAATCTAGAATTAATGGAATGTGTACTTTCAAAAATAATAGAATAGAACACAACTAATAGAATCCAAATATAAGATATCTTTTACAAGCGAAATGATTTTCCAAGTCAAAACCCCTCCAACCCACCAAGAACTCTAGGGTTTCTATGGTGGGAGACTCAAATGCAACCTACAAAACCTCATATTTATCCTAAAGAATCCTCCTCGATCCAGCCTAGAAAAATTACAAGAAAGTGACATGTCATCTGCAAGGAAAAGGAGACTAAGACAATATGCAAGTTGTGCCAAATGTGCAAAAATTCATTGAAGATAGCAAGTCATTCCCCAAAAATGAAGTTGCTTAGAATCAAGAGGCTCAACGTCCCTATCGAAGGCATGGTCTAAGCCTCAAAATATGATGAGGTTGCCCTTTTAAAAAACTTAAGTCAAGAAAGCTAATGTCTAGCCTCAAAATGTGGGAGTTCCACACCCGTGAAGTCAAAAGGGCCAAATAGGTTGAAATCTCCTCCAAAACAACACGTAAGTCCAAGTAGAGGTTTCGAACGTAAGAATATATCCTCAAAATCATGCAAGTGACCTCCACAAATGATAAAATGACCCACTCCAAGTCAAAAATAATAAAGCCACATGTTCTCAAAAAGCAAGTAGATGTGTCCTCCAAAGGGTTTGGAGCTCTATTCCAATGAAGAATCGCTAGAAAGATGATGAAATAAGAGGGTGTTCAAGGATATTCAATGTGGAATGACAAGAGAATGTGTGCACATGCAAAATTTGCCCAAACGAAACATTAATTATGTGACCAACGCTTGGGATATGTGTAGTATCGTGTCACATAGGAAATTGCCCCATGAAATGTGATGCCATGTGAACAATCATAGAATCATCTCCAAGATTCCTGAGACAACATGTGTCCAATACATAAAAGGGGTTTCGTTGTTGAACAAGCTAGAAAAGAGTAGTGTTAAGCAAGCAACATAAATGAAATGGAAAAGGCCAAGGAAGAATAGTTATAATTATGATAGTTATAATTCACTGAACAAAGCAAATGTCTCGATGTTGGGTCATGTTGAAGGATGTGAAAGATGTGAACATGGTAATCTCAATACCAAAAATGTTACAATCTTGCAATGACTATGTTATGGTTTTACCTCTAGGAGGCATGGTGACAATGGCTACTTAGCAAGGACAAGAGATGAATAAAATCAACAAGAAAAAACAAGGGAGGTACTCACACTAGTTGAGTGCCTGGCATATAAGGAGGATGCCCATGCATGAAAAAGTTGCCCAAATGTGCCTCGAATAATGTGACCAATGCCTTGGGATATGTGTACTACCACCTATGAAATTGCCTTAAGAAATGTGACACCACATTAACAATCATAGAGTCATCCCATAACGTCCTGTCCAAAACATGTCAAATTCATACTAGGAGGGGTCTATGCTTAACAAAATATGTAGGAATGATGTTAAGAAGCAAACATAAGTGAAATGCATAAAAACCAAGAAGGAATAGCTAAAAATATTATGCTTATATTTAACAAAAGAATTTTCTTCATGTTTGTTGAAGGATAAGAAAGAAGCGAGAATGGTAACATCGCTACCAAAATAAGTTATAATCCTGCAATGATCATGTTATAATTTTACCTTTCGCAAGTGAGAAGGTGACATCAATCCCCTAGCAAGGACATGAAGTGAAAAAAATCAAGAAGAGAAAACAAGGGAGGCATTAACACTGCTTTAGCACAATCAAAAACAAAAGAGAGAAATTTCCATATTAAAAAATAAAGAGCATATAAAGTGGCAATGTTGATGAAATAGCTATGAAGCTAAGAGGTAGTTATGCCAACATGTAGCCACCTAGGGTGCAAGAGATACGAAAACTGGTGAGCCACCAAAGACAAGGTATAAGCCCCAAAACACAGTAAGGTTGTTCTCGTAGAAATAAATTCCCTTAACCAAGCCAACGTCTGGCACTAGAAGTTCAGACATCCACACGTGTGAATTGAAAAGGGACTAAATAGGTGTAGAATTCCTACAAAATTTTCATAAGTCCAAGAGAGGGGTTTCCAAGTAAAGAATATATCCTCATAATCATCCAAGTGACCTCATCAATTACAAAATAGATGGAAATAAACAACACCAAATGTTGCAACGTTCATGAAATATCTATGAAGCTACGAGATAGATATGTCCACATGTAGCTCCCTGGAGTGAAAGAGATACGAAGACTAGTGAAGCACCAAATAAGGCAAGATTTCGAAATACGATCAGCATGGTAGCTTTAGCATGAGAAGAAGTGACTTTCGAGAGGCAAAAGCAAAGGTTACATGAGACATTGCTAGCCTCCTAATGATAATGAAGTCCACCTGTCCTTGCCAACTTCCAATCTTCATCGGAACATTTGCCGCTATCCCAAGGACTCTGCTTCCTTCCTAGTTCACAACTTTAAAAGATGCATGGGTTGGAACGAACCTCAATCCCAATCTCCTAGCTTCATCTTCCTTCATGAAATTGTAAGATGCTCCACTATCTAGCATGCCATTAGCGGACTCTCAAGTACATCCATCTTCACGAAATTTAGCTTCCTCCTTTTCGGATCATGTTTTCAAGTAGCTTCCTTCATCGTAGTTGCTCCTAAAACCTGCATCTCCTGATGCACGAGGACCTTGTTCTCTCTCTTCCTTCTTGACTTGATGCAAAACTATCGTCTTCTATATAAATGAAAAATGCTTGGTCATGTGCTCTTCATTGAAAAACCAACACACAAGAGGTTTCTTCCCCTTTAGAAAGCCACCCGACTTTGTTCCGTCTTCCTTCGAAGGCTTCTATTTCCCTTTATCTGCTTTCTTCCTCCTCTTGCCTTGCTCCTTCCCTTCTGTCTTGCATTCACAGTAATCTATAAGCTTGCCTGCAACAACGATGGCTTCTTGAAGAGACTGAGCCTTCTTCTCTTTACTTCAACTTGAGACCATGGTTGCAACCCAATCACAAAATTGAACAACCTATCCTTCTCAACCATATCCAGAAGCTCCAAAATCAAACTTAAATACTCCCTCACATGTGTTTGTAGACTCCCTATTTGCTTAAAGAACTTCATCTTCGCTCTGGCACCCCAAGTCTCATCTTATGGTCCAAAATGAGCTATCCAGGCTTCCTTCATCTTCTCCCATGTGGTGATGTCCTTCGTTGCTAAATTGGCAACTAGGGCCAAACTCCATGTCGGTCAGCTTATTTATGGTAGTTGATATTTTTATTGGATCCCTCTCGTCAAGAGGTGTAGGATTGATCCAAATATCATCCGATTCTGATAAGTATTTATGGAGATATGAATTTATTTTGATTATGTAATTATTATCAAGCCGACCAACTCTTATGTAGGCTCTAGAAGCCCAAACGTCATGTCTATTCAAGCTATACGTTTTTGGTATAAATAGAAGAGGATTTGATGTCATTTAGAACACACATTCTCCATGTGAACTCCTCCTCTCCACATCTTGGGTTTTTGGAGAAGGAGAAGACACAAAAGAGAATACATTGGATGCCCTAGCTGCAGTAGAAAGAGTTGCAGTCCATACGCTATAATGAAGGCAATCCACACGCTGTAATGGTGACCTTATCCACGCAACCATACGCTGAGATGAATGCAGCAATGAAATATATATACGCTGCTCGTTGGAGACCTAGCCGCAGTCAATATATATATGCTACTCGTTGGAGACCTAGCCATAGTCAAAGTATATACGCTGCTCGTTGGAGACCTAGCCGCAGTCAAAGTATATATGCTGCTCATTGGAGACCTAGCCGTAGTCAATATATATATGTTGCTCGTTGAAGACCTAGCCGCAGTCATAACTACAGCCGTTGTTATCTACGATCTTCATGAAGCACCCATACGCAGGTCAATGGGACATAGATACTATACGCTGGTCAATGAAACAGTGATACCCTGTGTATTCAATAAAACATAGATACGATGTCATGAATATCACGCAGTCATGAAGGCAATGGCAATACCTATATATACCCAGGCAATGAATGTAGCAATATATATACACTGGTCATTGAGATAACCTACGCAACAAGATATATATAGTAATTTAATTAAAATATATATAAATAATATAATAAATAAAATAAATATTATATATAAATTATTATATAAATATTATATAGTTTATAATATATTGCACAGGGAAATGAAACATATATACGCTAACTTGTAGCCTAATACGCAGGTCATAAACAACAAGGAAGTAAAGCCGCAATAATACAAAGTTGTAGGTGACAATGTGGTAAATCCAAGGCTGTCTATGAAAGAAGCAGTGTTTCTAAGCATATTGGACAGTGTAATACAATAGTGATCTGAAGATGAAAATCTTGGACAAAGGGACTATGTTACACATAGCATCTTGAGATACAGAACTCAGTGTATTATGACAAGGACAGCATGATAATCATGATGAAGGCAAGGGCAGCATGATAATCATGCACATTAGCAGGGGCAGCATAATGATGATAATGCACATTAGCAAGGAGCTACATGATACGTGGGCAACATGAAGTTGAATGAGAACATGGACATGATGGACAATAGCATGATGATGAAGCACATCTGTTAGGGCACTAGCATAATGAAAATACACATCTGTAAGGACAGCAACATGATGATGATGCATATTAGCATGGACAGCATGATGTATGGGCAATGTGACGTATGAGATCATGAGCAGCATGATGGTGCTACACGGTAAGGTGCAGCAAATGGACGAGATGCAGCACGATGATAGGTGAAGGAGTCACCTTGGAGAATCAGTTGAAGCAGAATGTCTTCAACTGATCTCATCGTTATATGAAATGATCTATGCTAGATCTAGATAAGTCAAAGTGTTGACTTCTGTTGTAAATGTTCTATCTCTCTCTCTCTCTTTCTCTGTTGAACTTTGAAGAACATAAAAGAAGAATCGATCAAGGGTTTCCCCACACATTGTGGGGTTTGTCCCTGGCTTGCGCCACATCTTGTGTCCTCTTGTCTTGGCTTGTCTTCTGTGATTTATATTTATGTTCTATCTGCAGTTTACTTTATGCTGATGTGATTGCTAATATGGAAAATAAATTAAATAAATTGCTCCAGCATAGAACATACCTAAATTTAACATTCGTCATGTTACCCAAAGAAATCTATTTTGCTCGCCTTATCCACCACATCTTTGCATCCTTTGTAAACAATGATACAACAGTTCGTATTTCCCACCCCCCTCTGAAGTCAGCCCCAATTGTCCAAGTACTACTCCATATCCCAAGCAAAGTTAACTAATATCTTTGTGTTCCTCGCACTATCGTATGATTTCAGTTCCTTTAATTTAAGATGGACAAAATTGTTGAATGAACCCTTCCCAACAACCTTCTTCAAAATTGCTAACTCATGTAAAAATTTCGTCTATCACAACAAATGATAATTATTTTCTAATTGTTAATTTATTTAATAAGTTATCTATTGTCTACTACAAAAAATATCAAATAATTCACATAGATTTTCACAAATAAATAATGCGGAAGAAAAATAGTGTTGGAAATTGAGAAAATCTAGCACACACACACATATTTTACACAGTTATTTTTGGACAAATGTTCCCGTAAAAGCCCAACTTGGGAAAAATGGTGTGGTAGTGACGATTTTTATTATTATGCAACAGTGAAATTTGAGTACAACCTGGATCCCTGAAATTGGCAATCCACAGCAAGAAAATTTGGCCGAAATTATCTAAGGGAATTTCCCTTTCTCCACAACCAACCTTGGCAACTCGCGCTACCTGCACTTGCGCGGTTGTCTGTACTCATGCTTCTGCGCATACTCGCGCTACTGCCCGTACTCGGCCTTCTGCCTAAACTAGTGCGGTTGCCCATACTCGGGCTTCTGGTTGTACTCGCGCAATTGACACTCAAGCTGCCTATACTGGGAATAACTTGGCCTCTTGTTGCTGCCTCTCCGCATCTGGAAATCTTCCTTCGAATCATTGTCCCTGCCCCTCACTAACACTGTATCCCTCTCTGGCTCGAACTCTTGCTACTAGCTCAATCTGCACAAGCAGCTGTTGCTCAAGTGTCTCCGATGTATTCTCCAAGTGCCCATCTACTTCTTATAATCCTTTGTTGGAGCACCAACGACCAAGATTAAAACTTAATCAAGGGCTAGGATCATCTTGAAGTCGATCCGTGTGGGTTTCCAAACTATTCTCACCTTGACTTAATTAATTCTAATTAGTTAACCAGTTTTCCTAAGTTTAGACCTAGGAAACATTAAAAAATAGGTTAGTAATCTAATTAAGTCATCTCTAGTTGGAATTTCCAGAAACGATTCCTGCCTTTTGGATATCTCATGTATTCTAGCCTCTCCACCAAATTTTGTGGCTAGAACACATACGATGCTAGAGAAATTAACACTCCCTCTTAGTGAGGATTGTGTTCTAGTGTTGCATATCTTGCCACAACGCTCCATCTCTGTATCATCCTCTGTCACATTGTTGATGTTTGGTTATTGTTGCCCACCAACCACTGCGCAACTCTGATGTTGCATCTATGTTGTTGTTGACCTTGCTATACTGCTGCCAATGCTGCATCTGCACTACAACTCCTTTTCATCCATTTCTACTGCAACTACGACCACTGCAACTAAGAAACCATCTTAAATATTGAATCAACTGTGTTTGTTGCATCTGTCTCCCAAGTCATTACTGCTGCTAGCACCTGAAACGTCTACTTACGAATTTGCGTTGCTGCCAACTCTGCATCTGAGCCACCTGCTCTGCTGTCACCACTGCACTGTGCTCCTCCGCACCTGACTACTACTAGTCTGCAACTGTCACTCGAAATTTGACTGCATCACTAACATTGATCCATCCTGCTACTGAATATTGTGGACCCACATAGCAAGGTAATGATCCAAGAGGAGGACACCTCAATGGACCCTACCCAAATCTCTGCAACTCTGGCACTACAACTCCATGTTGCCCCACCTCTCTCCTGGAGGTCTAGCTGCAAACATCGCAAAATTTCATCTACTCATACTGTTGTTGCTACTATTTTGTTGCTATCTCTACACTATTTTTGCAACTACTAAAATGATGAATCTGATCTCTCAAATCCTGAAGCACTACCTTCCATAGGGTTGTTCCCTCTGAAGCTAGACTTCCCTCTGAGTCTCGATACAATCGTCATGTTAAATTTTTTCCTTTAGGAGGGGGGGAGGTAACAACACTTCCTAGCAAGTACACAAGGTGAACAAAATCAAGAGGAGAAAACAAGCGAGGTATTGTCACACTTGAGCACTTCTATTTTTACACTGCACTGGACAATCTAGGTAAGGATCTTAGAATCTCTGACACTACCAACTCAAATGCCACAACAAACTACTTTGCAAAGTGGATGCAACAACCAAAACCAACCTTTCGAGGAAGTGACAAGGAGGAAATAGTATGGGAACTAGAACCATCTAGTAAGAAGTATCTCAAGTTGGGCCCAACACAAGACAATAACCTAGAGGGAATCTATCACTAGGGCGATGACCAAAAAAGGAGGAGACCAAATGAGAAAATATGTATAGAGAGAGAGGCAAAGAAAAAAAGACTAATTCCTTCCACTACCATGAATGATACACCCGTAGGAGACAACAATTGCATGCTAAAAACTCGAACATGGTAATCCCATTGTCTAAGCAAGCTACATACTGTTGAAAAATATAACTAGTGTCGGTCTTCATAATTGTATTTGAAATTTATTTGTGAAGAGAAAGAAAAAAAAAAATTATTATAAAAGAAATTGACTTATTAAAGCATAGGTTTCATGCTTGGGTCAATGGTTTTTAGGTCAAACCCTCCATTGTAGGCTACTAGCGTTTATGTCAAGAGTCCTAGTCCTTATCATCATGTAAAAGACCCATCTTGGGCTTCATCTATCTAGAAATAAATTTATTTTAATGTAAAATAGGTATTTCCGGTCTCCACCAAGTCAGCCTCATCAAGGGAATTCGACCACACAGATTCACTATATAAAGGTGACAAGTCGACCTCATCAAGGGAATTCGACCACACAGATTCACACCAAGTTCGATCTGCAATTACTGGAGAAGAAAAAGGGTGTTAAATTCAAGGAAGGAGGAAAGATTAGTGGAGAAGGAAGTCTTTTTCTAATAAAAGAGATCAAATTTTATCTCTCTCTGTCTCACACGTGCAAAGTTGGGTTGCTAGAAGAGCCAAAATTGCAGTACTAAAGCTGGGCCAAAATTTTTAAGTAGCTAGGACGAAATTCTGAAGTAGCTGGGTCGAAATTATGTTTATTGATGCAATTTTGATGTAGTATTGTTATAGGTGATCCTTGGAGTCTGGAAGGACAGTTTGAGGGTTGACTTGGTGGAGTGAGAAGAGTCTTTTGTTAGGTCTAAGGTCTTGGTCTATCTGAATTTGATTAATGGAAAAGTTTGACTGGGTTCTCCCCTAGAGAGAGGTTTTAGCCTTGGCTATGTGCCTACATCTGGTGTCGTTGATCTTCATGTTTTGATTTGATGATTGCTTTATGAAAAGAAGATAAAAGAAGAACATAAAGAGAAGTTAATAAGAATACAAGAATATCACAATTAATTATCAACATAAGAGAATCTTCTTGCCTTTATGAAGTTTGACTGGGTTCTCCCCTAGAGAGAGGTTTTAGCCTTGGCTATGTGCCTACATCTGGTGTCGTTGATCTTCATGTTTTGATTTGATGATTGCTTTATGAAAAGAAGATAAAAGAAGAACATAAAGAGAAGTTAATAAGAATACAAGAATATCACAAGTAATTATCAACATAAGAGAATCTTCTTGCCTTTATGATTTTCTAACATGGTATCAGAGCTAAGGTGAAGGAAGAAAGAAAAAGGAAGCTTGAAGGTCTATTGAAAGTAGGGTTAAGGAGGAATGAAAAAAAGAACGATCATATAAGAAGAGGACAACCTAATCCCATAAATATCCAATATAGATTTCACTCAAGAAATGTATGAATGTGCTCTCCAAGTTATTTACCATCAAGAACATTGGTCAGATAACTAGTCTCAAGAATGAACTAAGAAAAATAAAGATGACAAAAGATGATACTATGTCATCATATTTTGTAAGGATATCTAGAATAAGAGATAAATCCAAGCGACTAATGGAGTTGTACCAGAGAAAGAACTCGTAATCTTGAACTACTAGGTCTACCAAAATCTTGGTGCTCTTTTGCATTAGGAATTAGCAGTTGGAAAGATACAACAACCTTTGAACAATGTGGAATGCATGCAGTCAAGAAGAAGCTCGCATCTCATTAGTAAGTAACAAGGAGGATGAAGAAGACAACACTTCAAATGTCTACTCTGCTCATCACAAAAACAAGGTAGGATACAAGAAATTCAAAGGACCAAAGAAGAAAGTTGACCTATCAAAGATTGAATGCTACAATTGTCATAATATGGGACACTACAAAAGCTAATGTCCTAAAAACCCAAGGAATAAGAAGAGAGAAAGGGAGCATGCAATTGTTGCCGACGAAACTCCACCTAAGAAGAACAACACTGAAGACTCTGAAGTCAAAGACCTATACTATTAAGTCTCCTCTTACATATCCTTCTTAGCTACCGTTTTAAGTTTTGTAATGTTTTCTTTGATGTTCTAAAACTAGAGTAGTAGATTTAATATATTATTTTAGAACAATTTTGGATTTTTTTAGTTGTAGGTATCCCTAAAAAAGACTAGATTAAGAGGGAGCCTTCACCACTCTACCAAAAGATAAGTATATTGTTCTTTGTTTCATCTTTAATGTTTGGTTTCCTCCTCATATCGAGATTTGTTTGTATTACGTACTCATAATATTTTCTTTATATTTCCCTTGGTAGGAGAGCTTGCAGAATACACAAACATTATGGAAGGAACCTCAATGGATAGAGTTGAATCATGAAAGAAGATTTGTTGCGAAGGAAGCCCTTCAAGAATTGATGTCTTACAAGGTTTGTTAAAGAACAACTCAAGGTATGCCTTAGACTACAATTTTTGTTACAAGGTTCCCCCTATACAAAAAGTATGACCATTCTCTTTTAAAATTTCCTTTACATTACTGACATGTTAGATCTGAGACTTTTGTGATCCATAATGTAGAAAAATGTCTTACGGATTAATCACATTTTCAAGATTAATCCTGAAATATGATTCATCCGTAAGACATTTTTCTACATTACTGACATGTTTATGTTTAGGGTTTTGAATCATAAAGATTCTTGTTAGGGTGATTAATCGTTCGATTGAATCTACCCTTGTTATATTATCTCATCATTTGGTCATTCTTGTTAAACCCTAACCTTTAGGGTTCACTGAAAAACCCTCGCCTCTTAAAGCCAAGGGTATGTCAATGTCAATAATGAAACCCTTGTTTACTTAGGGGTTGTTGATAAATTTTAAAACATATAATGAAAATCCTATTCTTTTTAAGTATAGGGTTTTGATAATGTCATGGTAAAAACCCTAGTCCTTTAGATTTTGTTGTGAGTGACTAAGTTATATAATGAAACCCTAGTTTTTTAGGGTTTGGTGATTTAGGGTTTATAAACAAAACCCATGTAATAGTTATAGTAAGATCCTAACAATGAAACCCTAGGTGTATATTCCTCTGTTTGATCGAAACCCTAGCCTAGTCAAAATTGTTCGATGTATTGATCTTGGGTTTAGCTAGTAGATATTGATGTGAAATGCTAGTGCATCCTAGATATGTATATACAAGTATGCTAACTTAATTGTTGATACTCATGTTTTAGTTTGTGAAATATAGGGCTTCTAAGAAAACCCTAGTAGAGATTGATATTCTAGGACATGATGATATTGTTTTTGATTGTTGATTTAGCTTTGATGATAAAATCTAGGGTTTGCAACAATCCCTAGTAGAGTTTGACATGTGATTCTAAAAGCATATTGTTGAAACCTTAGATGTATAGTACTATGATTGGATTGTTATTTGATTGAATCTAAGGCTTTGTGTCTCAAAGATGGAGTCTAGGGTTTATGACAAAACCCTAGCAAGAAGTTGAAGTCTAGTATGTAAAAATATGTTACCCTAGCTAATTATGAACCTAACTATGTTTAGGTATATGATGTCTAAATCTTGAATGTTTTGATGCTTCCATTATAATGACATGATTTTGATATGGTTGACTTCATGCTTCTGTATGTTTGTATTTAGTTGTACTTGCTATTAAAGTTTTGCAGGGACATAATCTTCAAGATGTTGAAGATGCTCATAATGATAAGCATGATGAAGGAAACTATAAGAATGATGATAATCAAAGTTGACCTTTATGCCATGAGAAAGAAATGACGCCTTGATGAAGTTTCTCTTATAGTATAAAAGAAGGAAGTTGTTGTTCTCCTTAAGTTGAGAGGGAGCATGGTTAGAAGAAAATGTAAATCTCCCCAGTTAAGAGGGAGGGTATATTATGATAGTCATAATGAATACCTTGAAGAAAGAATGAAACTAAAGAATGAAATAAAGAACTACAGATAAATGTTCGTTGAAAAGACCAAAATACTAAAGTCGTATTTGCTGCTACTGAAGAACTGAAAGAAGAAAGTTTATGACGAGTTGTATTTGGTTAACTTGATGATAATATAAGTAGCATTAGAATGATTGATGACCCTAAAGGTTTGGGTATAATTGTATATAATTTTGAAGGTTTATTACTAATTGGGGTTGCGAATGTACAGGATCTCTCCATAAAAGGGTTGAACATTTGGAGCACGCTTGGGGTGATGGATATATATCTAATTTAGTTGATAAGGAGAGTTGAAGCACCTTGTGGCAACAAGATGCTTGGAAGGACATTTGGTCGGCCTATGTGTTGATGTCTACATCCCAAAGTAGGGAGGGTGGTGTTCATCATGAAGCTCGTGTTGAAGAAAATGTAACTAGGTTCGATTTTCATGACATTGTAATTATGATTTTTGTAAAGCAAGAAAATAAATTTATTATTCCTTGTTGCATAGGTTTCATGAGCAAGAGGTTTATTTTATAGATGGCTCCCATTGAGAGCCTTAGGATATGCCCCAAGATCCCTAGGTTGGTATTAGAGATTAAAACCTTGATGGTACCTAAAGTGGCTAAAGCTTGAGTACACCTTAGTCCCACTCGATTAGAGAATCCTAGTCAGGTATCTAATCTGTAGCTTTGCGTGTGTTGTGACTCTTCATAGAGTATAGCACTTTGAGATCTTCCATGTACCTCTGTATATATGTAATTATGAATACCTCCCTAGTTAAGAGGGAGTGTTGAAAAATGTAACTAGTGTCAGTATTCATAATTGTATTTGAAATATATTTGTCAAAAGAAAGAAAAAGAAATTTTATTATAAAACAAATTGACTCATTAAAGCATGGGTTTCATGTTGGGTTCAATTGTTTTTAGGTCAAAGCCTCCATTGTAGGCTTCTAGGGTTTATGTCAAGAGTCCTAGTCCTTGTCATCATGTAAAGGACCCTTCTTACACTTCATCTATTAAGAAAGAAATTTATTTTAATGTAAAATATGTCTTTTAGGTCTCCTCCACCAAGTCGGCCTCACAGATTCACTATATAAAGGTAGCAAATCAACCTCATTTGTAGCACATTCACAAGTTTGATCTGCAGTTCTTGGAGAAGAAAAAGGGTGTGGAATTCAAGGAAGGAGGAAAGATTAGCGAAGGAGAAGTCTTTGTCTAGCAAAAGAAGTCTAATTTTCTCTCTCTATCTCACATGTGCGAAGTTGTTGGGTTGTTGGAAGGGTTGAAATTGCAGTACTGAAGCTGGGTCGAAATTATGAAGTAGTTGAGTCAAAATTTTGTCTATTGATGCAATGTTGTTGCAATCAATCCTTAGAGTTTGGAAGAACAGTTTGAGGGCTGACTTGGTGGAGTGAGAAGAGTCTTTTGTTAGCTCTAAGGTATTGGTCTATCTCAATTTGATTAGTGGAAGAGTTTGACAGGGTTTTCCCCTAGAGGGGTTTTATCCTAGGTTGAGTGCCTAGATTTTGTGTTTGATCTTCATGTTTTGATTTGATGATTGCTTGATGACTATGTTGCCGGGAAACGTGGGTTCGGGGACGGGGACGAGGACGGGGACGGGTATGTCATTTTTCGAAACGGGGTGCATGGGTTCGTCGGGGGTATATTATATATATATATATATATATATATATATATAAATTAAAATATATATAAATATTATATTTTATAAATTATAATATATATGAATTTGTATATTTTTCAACTTTAAACAAGAAAACTAAAATATTTATGATTTAAACTTTAAATATTTAAACATGCACATCATTGAACATTCAACATTCACAATGAAATTTCAAAATTTCTAGTTAGATATCAAGTGAAAATTGGAGTTTACATATTAATAAGAACATGATATATGTCCATCGTCATACTACATTCAAAATTTTTCTTAAGGCATCTCCAAACAAGAACGGGGAAATTTTAAAATACTAAAATAAAAGTATCTAATAGTGAACATTGGCTTCCTCAAGCGATGTCATCAACATCACTCAGATCTTCAGTTAGCATGCTCTCCAGGTAGGGATCACTCTCATCTTGAGGCTCTTGCTCATCCATAGCAATTGGAGGTAGCTCAATAAGGCCATCTGGTTGTATCTCCTCATCCACATACATAGCATCGTTTGTGTATTGGTCCCATCTCTTGAAAGGACCCTCGTATCCAGGGTCTTTTCGAGATATGAGACGAAGTGTGCTATGAACGTACACTAAGTTCTCTGCCTTCTTTGAGCCCAACATATTTCTACTTTTACTAAATGGATAAAGGCATAAGTACTCCAATTCCTCTCGCAAGATGAAGAACTAGCTACCTAGAATATTAGGGGAAGCCCATTAAATCAATTAAAAAATAAAATATAAAAACTAAAATGAACCCCAAAGAACCCAAAAGAACCTGATTTTGGGGTTCCAAGTACCCATCATCAGGGTTCTCTGTACCCGTCAAGACAAAAGAACCCAATTTTTTTTAATGAAGAACCCGGTTCTTATGGGTTCTTCTCAGAAGCACCCTAACCCGAATCCCATACTTGGAGACGAGAACTTGAGACGGGTTCGAGAACCCCACCCCCGGGTTCAGGAACCCATGCAACATAGCTTGATGAAAAGAAGATAAAAGAAGAATATAAAGAGAAGTTAATAAGAATACAAGAATATCACAGGTAATTATCAACATAAGAGAATCTTTCTTCCTTTTGGATTTTCCAAAACATACCTCCGTTGATAATACTTTTGGCTTAGCTCAAGTAGAGGCAAAGGATACACCAACTCCATATAAAGGACAAGTTACAGAAGGTTGTTGAAAAGTGTAACTAGGTTTGGTCTTCATAATGACATGTAATTGTGACTTGTAAATAATGTAATGAAGAAAACAAATTATTTTTTTAAGCCTTGCTTCATGGGTTTCATGAGCAAGTGATTTTATTTTAGATGGTTCCCATTGAGAGTCTTAGGATTGGTCATTAAAAGTCAAAGAGTCTGTCATGTATGAAGAACACTTCTTGGGGATATAATAATGTATTTGAGTCTATACTAGCCCTCCCACGACAAGCCACAGTCCTCTTCCTATGTCAACCTCAAGATGAACAAAGGAACTCATGTTGGCTCACATAATGGAGACACACCAGTTCACAAAGTTATGCCGGCTCATATATTCGGAAAGACCATTATATATACAAGCGCAGGCTCTTCGCATAAAGACAGATTTTAGATTTTTGGATCTCTTTGAATTTCTGATGGGTATTACAGAGAGTAGTTCGGATCTCTAGAACAGACTTCGCATATCTCTAAGTTTTTCGATGGAGAAGGCAGAAAAGAATTCAGATAGGATTCAGATGGGTGCAGTAAATGAGTCGGATATAATCATAGTCAAAGGGAATACAGATCCCTCTGTATTTCGGATGAATAAGACAACAAGACAATTTCGGATCTCCATAGAAAGGTCTCTCTATATTTCGGACAGTATCGGTGACTGGATGTTGAAGGGAATCAGATCCCTTTAGAAGCATGGATCACAATGGCAACAAGTCTAAGGTAGCAGCAAGACAGAAGCTCATATCATAGTGGCAGTGAAGAAGCCTAGAAGAATCAGTCAAAGGAAGATAAAGGGGCAGCTAGATGCTACCTTACAGTGATATGTACCTCTGTCTCAGTCTCATATCAAAGTGCAATAACATGTCATATATCTGTGATAAGAGGCACATTAAAGGAAACAGTGTTAAGGCAGTGATGAAGATCTCAGTATGAAAGCAATAATGAAGATCTCGGTGGAAGAGGAGTGAATAAGAGAACATGTGTCTTGGTCTTGGAGTGGCTACTAGGTCAAGGGTCATGGTCTTGATATTCGTCAATTGGAATCTCTATAAGAAGAAATTGTGCGGGTTTTCCTCTCAAAGAGTGAGAGGTTTTGGCCCTAGCTCATAGCCTACATGATGTGTCTCTTGTCTATTTATGTTCATGCATTGGTTAATGTTTGATGAAGAAGAACATTAATAATCTAACATGAAGAAGAGCCTAATCTAAACAAGTAAAAAGCATTCACAAATAGTCACTAATAGAAGAGAAATCACCTAATGTCAATGCCCTAGATTTCTCAACAAAGGTGATAGAATAATACAAAAGAAGCAACTATTTTGTTGAAGCACCAACGAATGAAAGGAGCAACAATGCTAGCATGGAGCTAAAAACGGCAAGGGAGACTCAATGTTACAAAAAGTCCCACAAAGGTAACAAATCGTAAATAAACTATGAGAAGAAAATATGTACGTCAATTTGTGAATAATGGGAGAGGAGACGAACAAGTTTAACAACTACAATATGAATACATCAATTAAACTATCATATGTGAGTATAGAAATAAGACAAGAGCAGCAAGCCTATGTAGCATGAACACAAAATACTAGCTAGTTTATGAAATATAACATAAGATGCACATCATAAGAGAATTGTAATCGCACAATCTTACACCCGAATGCAAAGCCCTCACAAAGGTACAAGTACGAGTCTAACATTGAAATGTTACCATTCTCACGTAAGAAACTACTCCCCTCTTTTTAATGAAGAAGTCCAACATAAAGGAGTTTACTAGGTAGAATGTAAAATCCATGGTAAAACCAAACAAAATCTACAGTCACCTATGTTACTACCCAAATTACCATCAATTTATTATGATATGTGTGCTATGAATTATGGTTGTCACTCAAATTAAATCCAGATTTAAGTTAGATGCCTTTTTGGAGCTATATTAGATAGTTCATTAAATGATTATCCAATGATAAATTATTCCAAAACAATCATGATCTTAGATCTGCTAAATAATGTTGTAAAACTTCCTTAAAAGACAAGAAATTGTAGCAATCAAAAAGTAAAAAACAGTGGCATATTTTAACAACTTCAACAGATTTTTATGGGTGATTTGTAGTGTTAAAGGCACAAGTAAATGTAGAATTAATAGAACATGTACTTTCAGAAACATTTAGAACAATGCACAACTAATAGAATCCAAATGTATGATAGTTTTTACAAGAGAAAACATTTTCCAAGTCAAAACCCGGCCAAACCACCAAGAAGTCTAGGGTTTCTATGGCGGGAAACTCAAATGCAACCTACAAAAACTCATATTTATCCTAAAGCATCTATCTAGATCTAGCCTAGAAAAATTACAAGAAAGTGACTTGTCATCCACAAGGTAAAGGAGACTAAGACAATAGGCAAGCTATGCGAAATGTACAAAAAACCATCGACGATAGTGGGTCATTCCCCAAAATATGAAGTTGTTTAGAATCAAGAGGCTCAATGTCCCTATCGAAGGCATGGTATAAGCCTAAAATCATGTTGAGGTCGCCCTCCTAAAAGTTACTTGCCTCAAGCAAGCCAATGTCTAGCCTCAAAATCTAGGAGGTCCACACAAGTGAAGTCAAAAGGGCCAAATAGGCTGAAAGCTCCTACAAAACAGCACATGAGTCGAAGGATAGGTTTCAAACGTACAAATATATACTCAAAATCATGCAAGTGACCCACAAATGAAGAAATGACCCTCTCCAAGTCAACATTAATGAAGCCACATGTTCTCCAATAGCAAGTAGATGTGTCCTCCACAAGGTTCAGAGCTCTATTCCAATGTGAAATAGCTACAAAAATGATGAAATAGGAGGGCATCCAAGCATATTCAATGTGTAATTACAAGAGGATGTGCATGCATGCAAAAGTCTTGAAAGATGGGAACAACGCCTTGGGATATGTGTACTATCATGTCAACTATGAAATTTCCCCAGGAAATGTGATGCCATGTGAACAATCATAGAATCATCTCGAATATTCTCAAGACAAAACATGTTGAACACATAAATGGGGGTTCCATGTTGAACAAGCTAGATAACAGTGGTGTTACACAAGAAGCATAAATGAAATGTAAAAATCAAGGGAAGAATAGTTATAATTACGATACTTATAATTCACTAAATAAAACAAATGTCTTGATGTTGGATCTAGTTGAACGATGTGAAAGATCTGAACATGGTAATCTCAATACCAAAATAAGTTACAATCTTGTAATGACTATGTTATGGTTTTACCTTTAGGAGAGAAGGTGACATTGGCTACTTAGCAAGGACAGGAGGTGAACAAAATCAAGACAAAAAAACAAGGGAGGTAGTGACACTAGTTTAAAACCTAGCATAGAAGGAGGATGCAAATGCTTGCAAAAGTTGCCCAAATGTGCCTCGAATAATGTGACCAATGTCTTGGGATATGTGTGCTACAACCTATAAAATTGCCTTATGAAATGTGACAACCCATGATCAATGATAGAGTCGTCCCAAAGAGTCCATGGCCAAAACATGTCGAATCCATAAGAGTGGTTCCATGCTTAACAAAATAGATAAGAATGGTGTTAAGAAACAAGCATAAGTAAAATGTATAAAAACCGAGGAAGAATAGTTGGAAATATTATACCTATATTTAACAAAAGAGATGTCATCATGTTGCAACTTGTTGAAGGGTGCGAAAGATGTGAGAATGGTAACATCGCTAACAAATATGTTATAATCCTACAATGGTCAAGTTAGAGTTTTACATTTAGTGGGGGAGAAGGTGACACTGACTCCCTGGAAAGGACACGAGGTTGACAAAATCAACATGAGAAAACAATGGACGTATTGACACTGCTATAGTAACATAAAAAAAAGGCACAAATTTCCATATTAAAAAATAAAGGGCATTTAAAGTGGCAAAGTTGATGAAATAGCTATGAAGATAAGAGGTAGCTATGCCCACATCTAGCTACCTAGGGTGCGAAAGATACGAAGACTAGTGAAGCGCCAAAGGCAAGGTATAAGCACCAAAACATGGTAAGCTTGTTCTCAAAGAAATAAATTCCATCAACCAAGCGAATGTCTGGCCCAAGAAGTTCAGACGTCCACATGCATGAAGTGAAAAGGGACTAAATAGCTGGACAACTCCAAAAGTGTTCATAAGTCTGAGAGAGGGATTTCCAAGGTAAGAATATATCCTCGTAATCATCCAAGCAACTTCATCAATAGAAAAATGATGGAAATAAAGGTCATCTAAAGTGGAAAATTTCGTGAAATAGATACAAAAATAAGAGACAGTTATGCCCACCTGTAGCTACCTAGGGTGAAAGAGATACGAAGACTGATGAAGCGCCAATGAAGGCAAAATTTGGAAACAAAATCACCATGGTATCTTTGGCATGAGAAGAAGTGACTTTCGAGAGGCAAAAGCAAAGGTTACATGAGGCAATGCTAGAACAAAGCAAGCAAAGGTGTGAGTTGTGATGAGCTAGTGACATACTAGTAAAGACAAAAAATATCTAACATGAGTATGTAGATGTTGAGAGAATGAAAACAATAGTAAAAGGTACATATAGAAAGAGAGAAAATTGGTTATGACACTTGGGTCGTACTAGTTAAGTCAAGCAGCAAAAGATTAGAGGAAAGGTGTGTTGAATAAATGATTAAGCAATCCCATAGCTACAGTCTATAGGATGCAACAACCAAAAACAACATTCCATGGAAGTAACATGGAGGAAGGAGGATGGTATAAGGTAGATATAGAAAGAGAGAAAATTGGTTATGACACTTGGGTGGTACTAGCTAAGTCAAGAAGCAAAATATTAGACGAAGGATGTGTTGGATAAATGATTAAGCAATCCCATAGCTACAGTCTAAAGGATGAAACAACCAAAACCAACATTACAAGAAAGTAACAAGGACGAAGGATCATGGTGACTAGAACCATCTAAGAAGACGTATCTCAAGTTGGACCCTACTCATGACAATGACTTAAACGGAATCAATCACTAGTGAGGTGACCAAAAATAGAGCTAACAAAAAGAGAAAATATAGAGAGAGGCAAAAGAAAAAAAATGAAAATATTATTTCCCACGTCGCCATGAATGATTCACAAGTGGGGCACTACTATTGAGTGCTACAAATTCAAACATGGTAATCACATTGTACAAGCGAGCTATATGCCTCCACAGATAATATTTTTGGGTTGGCTCAAGTAGAGGCAAAGGCAAGACTAGCTCCTTCACATACAAAAATTATAAGTCACTTGTCATCCACAAGGTAAAGTAGACTAAGACAATAAGCAACGTATGCCAAATGTAAACAAAACCACAGAAGATAGAGGGTCATCCACCAACGGATCAAGTCTTTTAGGGTCAAGAAGCTCAATATCCCTCCCGAAGGCATGGTATAAGCCTTAAAACATGGTGATGTTTCCCTCCTAGAAATAACTTCCCTCAAGCTAACTAATTTCTAGCCTCAAAATGTGGGTGTCATGCCCCCAAGCCGCACCTCTGAGCTATGAGCTTCACGAGTTCCCTAATGTGTGTAGCATTGACGCAATGGCGAAACCAACTTGATTTAACTAATGCTCGTACTATGCCTCTAGTCCATGTACCCTGTAGCAAGACCGTTATATCATACTTGCAAAATTAGTATTCAATCAAATCTCAGTACAATAGCCATTTCAAAACTTAACTTCAATTATAGTTTAATTCAATTCACTTAACTTCAGCAATAATCCCATTCCTTCATAAACAACATGAATCATGTACAGAAATGACACTTCAATAAACAGGAGGGGGAACTCCCAAAACGATTTCCCAACAACTCCTTGATTATAAAACTTCAATATACAAAACTTCAGTTTATAATGGACTTCGGTTTGGTTGGGATGAAATCCAAACAATTTGTTGCCACAACCCTTCACTAATACAAACATATAGTAACCAAGTTACAACCCTTCAATAAGCAACCCACAACCAAACCCAATATATAACCAAGTTGTGGCCCTTCAACCTACACACAGCCTCAATACAAAAATACCCCTTGGCGTACCACCCTCAGCAATACTTCGTTCCACAAGCCCACACAACTTCCTTCCGCAACTTGCTTTAGAGAGAGCTCCTTTGTGTGACTTAACTCTCTTTTTCCTTCGTTGTCTTGTTCTTGTCTTGCTATGAGAGGTTGTTGATCTTAGGTTGGTTGATGATCTAACTCCTCTCCTCTCATCTTATATATATGAGTCACCCTCTAAGACCAGTCATGTCTCTTCCAAGGGACGTTGGTTAGGCATTGAAGCTGACCATAAACCCCAAATTATGTTGCATTTTTTGTCGTAAACAAACTTTCATTGATCGTGTACCTTCACATCTAATCCTCGATCATGTACATTCGCAATTTGGTCAGGCGCCTCATAGCTGGGCATGCCTTTTCTTTCGTCGGGTGCATCTAAGATAGGCATGCCTTGTCTTCAGTCGGGTGTGCCTTGGCCAGGCACCCTCGTTGTGTCGACTCTCCAATTTGTTCCAATCATTCCATCGAACTCATCTCAAATGCATTCTTTGTGCACTCATCTCACCAGTCATTCCATCAAACTCGTCTCGGGCGAGCTCTTTGTGGTGACCAAGTCATTCCACCAAACCCAGCTCAATCTAACTCAGGGATGCTCGGGTGCCTAGACTAAGGGTTATACATCCGCTCCCACTTAAAAATAATTGTCGTCCTCGACAACGCACTCCTCAGCAAACTTCTTAACCAAAGCCCGAACACTGTCCTCATCACAAACAACCTTCGCCTCAATTGTCTTCATTAATACATAAGAATCTCATCTCCGACATATATTCCATGTGTATGCACCTATCGCAACCTGTAAGAATGACATGTGCTGGATCCCCTCGTGCAATCGACTAGTCAGGTAGCTAATATAACCGTTGCGCCAACTCCACGAGAACGCATGCACCCAAACATGTGCAACCATTGTCACCTCTTCCCTGTCACACAATCTTTCCTCTGGTTCTACTCATCATGAGGTGCCATTCAATGGAATCTCAAGCTCCTAGGGGTCTGACCATCTCGAGCAAGTGATAGTGAACCCATCTCCTTCATGAGGTTCAAAAAGATGGTGATATCGAGATGTCATACGACCCCCCTTTCCACATCACAAGGCCATCTCTCCTCGTCTCCAAGAAAAATCCACCCATACCTGGTATGAACCCTCCATACTTCTCTCCAATATACTTCATCAAATGTTGATAGGAACACCTACCATACTCTCTTCCATCAACTTCATTGAAACTGGATCATTATAGTTTGGTATGTCTGTCTTCACAATTCCATCCTAGTCCACATACATCCCTCCATCTTCATCCTCTTCTCGATCTAGTTCATGCTCCAAACTCTCACTCCATCTATCAACATGTTCTTCCTCAAAATCAACATACTCCTCTTCACGTTGATCCTCATCCCCACGACACTCTTCAATAGTAGAAGTTTGGAAATTAACAGCCTTGAACTCCCCAATGCAAGTCCACGCATCGGTCATCTCTAGCCTATCTAATAAACTCAAAATACCATCTGACAATGCTGCTATCAATTTCAAGCGTTCAATGCTAGAACAGCCCTCCAAGATCCATATTTGTAAGCACTTTGCTTGAGGTATGCGACCTCCTTTCAAGGCTACTTTACTAGCCCAAATCTGCCCTAGATCTTGGCCTAAACCCTTCTCCTTAAGGACCTTACCTCTACGCTTTGCCTTCAAGTGTTGCGGTCCTAAACTCATAGGTACAAGACCTTTGTTCTTGACCTAATCTAGGACATGACCGTACTCCAAAAGCATAGATATGCTCATGGACTTGTTCACAAGGCTTTCACCTCCTAATCTCTCCCAAAATCCTGCAAGGAAACTCGACAAGCCCTCCTCTTGGACTACGGCCATCTCTTACCTTTTGTATGCACTAGATCTCAGCCTCCTTTTTGCAACCCTAACCGACCATATAATTCGGCCTTCCTTAAGGCTACATCTTGACTGCTCTTCTTCACCAAATGATCTCCCTCTCGCTTGATTACCTTTAGCCTCTCCTAGACCCCCCTTAAATAGCTTCTAAGAAGCTTCTTAGGAACACTCTAGAACTTAGGGGTTTTATCCACCTAGACTTAGGATTTAATTTTTCCCTTTTAATTTCCTTTATGAATTTTGCACTCCATCTGGGTTTAAAACCCCTTCACTCGATCTAGTTCCTGCTCCAAACTCTCACTCCATATATCAACATCTTCTTCCTCCAAATCGACATATTCCTCTTCACGTTGATCCTCATCCCCTCTACACTCTTCAATAGTAGAATTTTGGGCATCAACAACCTCACAATCTCCAATGCAAGTCCTCACATCCATCATCTCTAACCTATCTAATGAACTTAGAATACCATCTAACAATGATGCTATCAATTTCGAGTGTTCAGTGCTAGAACAACCCTCCAAGATCCATATTCTTGAACACTTTACTTGAGGTAAACCCTTCTCCTTAAGGCCCTTACCTCTGCGCTTTGCCTTGAAGTGTTGCGGTCCTAAACTCACAAGTACAAGACCTTCGTTCTTCACCTAATCTGGGACACATCCCTACTCCGAAAGCATAAGTATGCTCACGGCCTTCTTCACAAGGTTTCACTTCCTAAACTCTCCCAAAATCCTGCAAGGAAACTTGGTAAGCCCTCCTCTTGGACCACAACCATCTCTTACCTTTTGGATGCACTAGATCTCAACCTCTTTTTTGCAACCCTACATGCCCTTATAACTCGGCCTTCCTTAAGGCTACATCTTGACTGCTCTTCTTCACCAAACAATCTCCCTCTTGCTTAATTACCTTTAGGCTCTCCTAGACCTCCTTTAAATAGATTCTCCTAAGCCTCTTAGGAACCCTCTAAAACTTGGAGGTTTTATCCACATTAATTTTGCCTTCTAATTTCCGTTTTTAATTTCCTTTTACAATTTTAAACTCCATATGGGTTTAAAACCCCTTCAGTTGGGTTCTTTGCCCACAAACTTCTTTTGTGTCCAGACTTCACACAAACCCCAAGTCTAGGCTTGTGGAGTACCTCCCAAGCTACACAATTCAACAAGAACCATCAAAAACTAAATGTAGAAATGTACATGTGAAGAAATAAAGGATATCTAAAGTGGAAAACTTCATGGAATAGTTATGAAACTAGGAGGTAGCAATGCAAGAGATATGAAGATTGGTGAAGCACAAATGAAGGTAAGATATGGAAATACGATCATGAAGGTAGCTCTAGCATGAGAAAAAATGATTTAAGAGAGGCAAAATCAAAGGCTACATGAGAGATTGTTAGCACAAATCAAGCAAAGGTGTTTGTTGTGATGAGCTAGTGACATACTAGTGGAGACAAAAATATTTAACGAGTATGTCGATGTTGGGAAAAAGAGAACAGAAGAATGAAAAAAAGAAAAGAAAAAAAAGTAGATACAGAAAGATATAAAACTTGATACAACACTAAGCTAGTACTAGCTAAGTCAAAGAGAAAACAATTAGAGGAAGAATGTGTTGGATAAATGATTAAGCAATCCCATAGCTGAAATCTATGGGATGCAACCACCAAAACCAATCTTTTGAGGAAGTGACAAGGTGGAAGTAGCATGGTGCCTAGAACCATCTAGGAAGAAGTATCTCAAGTTGGGCCCAACACAAGTCAATGACCTAGAGGAAATCTATCACTAGTGTGGTGACCAAAAAAGGAGGAGACCAAATGAGAAAATATCTATAGAGAGAGGCAAAAAAAAATGGAAAAGACTAATTCCTACCATTACCATGAATAATGTGCCCGTAGGAGACTACTATTGCATGCTAAAAACTCGAACATGGTAATCCCATTGTCTAAACAAGCTATATACTTCCTCAGATAATACTTTTGGTCTGGCTCAATTAGAGGCAAAGGCAACACCAACTCCATATAAAGGAAAAGTGACAAAAGGTGAGAAAAGAAAGAAAAAGAAGTAGTTATTTTGTTGAAGCACCAACAAAGGAAAGATGCAGCAATACTAGCATGGAGCTAAAAAGGCCAAGGGAACCTCAATGTTACAAAGTAACCCACAAAGGTAACATGTGGTAACACCAACACATATTGCACACCCCAAAAATAGATAAAAGTCGAAGCTATTACAACATGTGTAAGTGATGAGAGAACAAATAGAGCCGAAGAAAAATAAACTATAACAAGAAATTTTGTACGTCAATTTGTGAACTATCATATGTGAGTATAGAAATAGGACAAAAGAAAGCCAATGTCTGGCCTTAGAAATTCAGACGTCCACATGTGTGAAGTGAAAAGGGGCTAAATAGTTGGACAACTCCTCCAAAAGTGTTCATAAGTCCAACAAAGGGGTTTCCAAGGTAAGAATATATCCTCATAATCATCCAAGTGACCTTGTTAATTGCAAAATAAATGGAAATAAAGGGCATCTAAAGTGGCAAAATTTCATGAAATAGCTATGAAACTACAAGATAGCTATGCCCACTTGTAGCTACCTACAGTGCAAGACATATGAACACTGGTGAAGCACCAATGAAGGAAAAATTTGGAAATACGATCACCATGATAGCTCTAGCATAAGAAGAAGTTACTTTTGAGAGGCAAAAGAAAAGGCTACATGAGACAATGCTAGCACAAAACAAGAAAAGGTGTGACTTTTGATGAGCTAGTGACATACTAGTGAAGACAAAGGCAAGCCAATGTATGGCTCTAGAAGTTCAAACATCCACATGTGTGAAGTGAAGAGGGGATAAATAGGCGGACAACTCCTCCAAAAGAATTCATAAGTCCAAGAGAGGGGTTTCCAAGGAAAGAATTGTAAAAGTTCCTGAATCTTTAAAAACAGAAATCCTACTGCAGTTATTGGTTTAACATCTACTTGTTATTTCATTCAACAAGTTATTTAATTCGATAAACAATGATGTAAACACTACTGAAAACTACACTAACATAAAGATCATAAACTGAAACTGTTAATTTTATGCAACAATGGTATGTTCTATGCTTTAGAGCAATTTTACTTCAATTTATTTATTAGCCCAATATCAATATTCAATTTAGCAATCGCATCAACATGATAGTAAAATGCAGATAGAACATAAACATAAACAGTAGAAGACAAGCCAAGATAAGAGGTCACAAGATGTGGCACCAGCCAGGGACAAACTCCAATGTGAGACCCCCTTGATCAATTCTTCTTATAGTCTTCAATAGTTCAGCAGAGAGAGATAGAACAATTTACAAATATGATAATTTATGACAGCAAAAAAAGAGCCCTAACCAGAAAAGTTAACCCTGGTCAACAGGGCAAATATGACCCTCAACTAATTGGTCAACTTCAGTCAACTTCAGCCTTCAAATAGAAAGATGAATCAGCCCTCAAATCAGCCCAAAAACAGCCTAGTCAAAATCTGGTCAAATAGCCCACTTGCGGTCAGCCCTAGCTGTAGTCAACGCTGGTCAACAATCAACGTTTAGCCTTGATTTCTATGCCCAGAAATGCAGCCTGCCCAAACAGAGATAACCCTCACAAAACCACAGTCAAAGGAGGTCAACGCATGCTGGTCAACGCTTGGTCAAACTGTCTAGAAATTCGATCTCCTAAAATTTTGGACGTGTGGACAGAGAGAGACCCATAAATCTGTACCCAATCAATGAGGAGGAGAGAGAGAGAAGTGTGAAGATGAGTGTGTCCAAATGAGGCTAAGTCACCTTCTATTTATATGCAACGTTGAGGATGAATAGACGTCACTGTTGGGCTTCTGAGCCTACATACGTTTGTTGGTCGAACCTTGACAATTTGACCATAACCAAAATAAATTCATAAATTCATTTGTACATGTTAGAATCGGATGATATTTAGATCAATCCTACACCTCTCGAAGAAAGGAATCCAAAAAAAATATCAGTTGTCATAAATAAGATGACCCAAGTGGAGTTTGGCACTAGTTGCCAATTTTAACAAAAACAATAGATGAGACAAACACACAAGGGACACCGTTATTTTTGGATAACACTTCCCCAGAAAAACCCAATGTAGGAAAACCGGTGCAGTAGATAGAGGGTTTGTATTATTAAGCAAGCAGAATCTGAGTACAACAGGTTGCCTCTCACATCGGCTAACCTTACAGAGAAATCACGACAAACAAGAAATACATTCGAGGGTTTACCTCACTCTCCAAGTCACAGCTGATCCAATGAGTGATCTGACACCCTCTTGGGAAACACTTCGAAGTCCCTACGCACTCACTACGTGGGCCACCCTCTTGCCTCTAGAAGACTGTGTCACCCCTTCTGTTGGATCGATTTGTTGGACGAAGACTGTTGTTTAGCTCTCCCGGCTCAGAACCTTGCTTCTCCAGCAAAATCTTGGACTACTGACGAATACTCTGCACTGCCACTATAAGAGCCCCTCTGGACTACGTCAGCTCTGCGTGAGCCCCTCCTGGGCTGTGTAGGCTTCTGTGTTGCCTCCCTGATGCTCAAGTTGCCTCTCTACTACGTACTTTTTAGCTCAAAACTTCCTCTCTGATCCAAATCTCTGCTTCTGCCCCTCTCACTGCAACTCATATCACTTGTTCGAGTTTCTCATCAAACCACGCCCCAGAAAAATCGAACTGACTAATCAACTTTCTTATACTTTTTCTATTGATGAATCAACGGCCGAGATTAAGCCCATAATCAACTGCTCAAATTAAACTAGACTTGATCTTCATCACTTAGAAGCTTCTCACCCATATTTTCATTAATACCCAATAATATTTTTATTTTCCTAAGTTTGGACTTAGAAACCCCATTAAAAATATTAATTATTTTAATAAAACACAATCCGGGTGGAATTTCACCAAACGATTTCTGGGTCTTGGAGATCTCATGTGTTCTAACCCCTCCACAAAATTTTGGAGCTAGAGCACATCTGATGCTACCCGAAAAAACAACAACAATATCTCCTCACAATCATCCAAGCGACCTCGTCAATTGCAAAATAGATTGAAATAAAGGGCATCTAAAGTGGCAAAGTTCATGAAATAGCTATGAAACTACGAGATTGTTATTCCCACGTGTAGCTAGCTATAGTGCAAAACATACCAAGAATGGTGAAGCACCAATGAAGAAAAAAATTGGAAATACAATCACCATGGTGTGACTTGTGATGAGCTAGTGACATATTGGAGAAGATAAAAATATCTAACATGAGTATGTAGATCTTCAAAGAATGAGAAAAGAAGAACGAAAACAATAGAAAAGGGTAGATATAGAATGATAAATAATTGGTTACGACACTAGGGTAGTACTAGCTAAGTCAAGGAGCAAAATATTAGAGGAAGGATGTGTTGGATAAATGAATAAGCAATTCTGTAGCTGCAGCCTTCAAAACCAACGTTCCAAGAAAGTAACAAGGAGCAAGGAGCATGTTGACTAGAACCACCTAGGAAGAAGTATCTCAAGTTGGGCCCTACTCATGAGTCATGACAATGACTTAGAGGGAATCTATCACTAGTGAGGTGACCAAAAATAGAATTGACAAAACGAGAAAAAATAGAGAGAATAAAAGAAAAAAAAAGGAAAACACTAATTCCAGCCATTGGCATGAATTATTCATAAGTGGGAGGCAACTATTGCATGCTAAAAATTCAAACATTGTAATATCATTCTCCAAGCAAGCTATATACCTCCACTAATAATATTTTGGGTTGGCTCAAGTAGAGGCAAGGCAACACGAACTCCTTAGCCTAGAAAATGTACAAGAAAGTCAATTGATATCCACAAGGTAAATGAGACTAAGAAAATATGCCAGGTACACCAAATGTAAACAAAACCCTCGAAGATAGAGGGTCATCATGAAGGAATGGTATAAGCCTAGAAACATGGTGAGGTTTCCCTCCTAGAAATAACTTCCCTTAGGCAAAGCCAATATCTAGCTTCAAAATCTAGGTGTCACACCATTAGGGCACACGTCTAAGTTATGAGCTTCCCGAGTCCCCTGAGGTGTGTGATACCAGCACGCTTTCTCCTCAATGCTGAAACCAACTTGAGTTTACTAATGCTCATATTATGCCTCTAGCCCATGTATCCTATATCGAGACTAATATCTTCTCTTGCAAAATTGGTGTTAAATCAAATGTCACTACAATAGCCACTTCAAAACTTAAAATCAATTACAGTTTACTTCAATTAACTTAAGTTCAACAATAATCACATTCATTCATAAACAACACGAATCCTATTAATAAATAACACTTCAATAAACGAGGGGGAGCTTCCAAAATAATTTCACAACGACTCTTTCACTATAAAAATTTAATACACAAAACTTTGATTTATAATGGACTTTGCTTCGGTTGGGAGGAACTCCAAACAATTCGCTGCCACAACCCTTCATAGATACAAATATACAATAACTGAGTTACAACCCTTCAACTAGCAACCCACAACCAAACCCAATAAATAACCAAGTTGCGACCCTTCGACCATCACACAACCTTTAGAGAGCGAGCTCCTTTAGAGAGCAAGCTTCCTTTAGAGAGCGAGCTCCTTCGTGAGACCCAATTCTCTTCTTCCTTCATTGTCTCCTTTTCTTGCGATGACAGGTTGTTGATCTTCCATTGATTGATGTTCTAACTCCTCTCCTATCATCTTATATATATGAGTCACCCTCCATGAACAGTCATGTCTCTTCCAAGGGACGTATCGGTTAGGTGTTCGAGCTAACCTTCCTTTGTTCGAGCCTACCATAAACTCCAACTTTGTCACATCATTTGTCGCATACAAACTTTCCTTCAATTCACTGTCAGTCATGTGCTTTTGCATCTCATCCTCAGTCAGTTACCTTCGCAACTCGAGCAGACGCGTCTCAACAGGGCACCCCTTGTCTTCGATTGGGCTCATCTCGGCTGAGCGCACCTTGTCTTCGGTCGGGTGCGCCTTGGTTAGGCACCCTCATTGTGCTGACTCCCAAATTTGTTCCAATAATTGCACTAAACTCATCTCATGTGTGTTCTTCATGCACACGTCTCACCAAAGTCTTTCCATCGAACTTGTCTTGGGTGTGCCCTTCATGCCAACCAAGTCGTTCCACCGAATTCGACTCGACCTAACTCACGCATGCTCAGGTGCCTAGAGTAAGGGCTTGACATCCTCCCCCACGACAAAATGGTTGTCATCCTCGACAACGCACCCCTCGGCAAACTTCTAAACCAAATCTTTAAGGTTGTCCTCATCATAAGCAACCTTCGCATCAACTGTCTTGATCAATACAAAAGAATCTCGTCTCTAACATATATCCCGTGTCTGTGCAGGTATCACAACCTGTAAGAAAGAAATATGTTGGATCCCCTCGTGCAATCGACTAGTCAGGTAGCTAATCTAAAAGTAGCATCAACTCCATAAGAACATAGACACCCAAACATGTTCAACAATTGTCACGTCTTTCAATGTCACATAATCTTTCCTCCGATTATGTTGATCATTAGGCGCCATTTGATGGCATCTCAAGCTCTCAAGGGTCTCATCATCTCGAGAGTGACAGTTTTCCCACCTTCTTTATGAGCTTCAAAAAGATTGTGGTGTGGGGAAGTTATACGACTTCCCTTTCCACATTACAAGGCCATCCCTCCTCGTCTCCAAGAAGAATCTGCCCATACCTGGTATGAACCCTCCATACTTCTCTGCAATATACTCCTCTTCACGTTGATCCTCGATCGTGTGCATATGCAAATCGGATGTGCACGTCTCGTCTGGGCGCACCTTGTCTTCGGTTGGGCGTGCCGTGTCTTCGATAGAGCATGCCTCAGTTGGGTACCCTTGTCGTGCTAACTCACCAAGTCATTCCAATTGTTCCACCGAACTCATCTTAAGCGAGCTCTTCGTGTGCCTGTCTCACCAAAGTTGTTTCATTGAACTCATCTTAGGAGCACTTTTCATTAAAAATTGTGAAATGACCCTCTCTCCAAGTCAAAAATAATGAAGCCACATGTTCACAAATAGCAAGTAGATGTGTCCGCAAAGTGGTTGGAGCTTATGTTAAGAGTGCAAAATAACTAGAATGATGATGAAATAGGAGGCCATTCAAGGATATTCAACACGAAATGTCAAGAGGATGCCCATGCATGCAAAATTTGCCTAAATTGGCCTTGAATGATGTGACCAATGTCGTGGCATATGTGTACTACCATGTCAAATATGAAATTGCTCGATGAAATGTGATGACACATGAACAATCATAAAATCATCTCCCATTACCCCAAGCTAAAACGTGTCGAATACATAAAATGTGGTCCATGCTTAACAAGCTAGATGAGAGTAGTAGTGTAAGCAAGAAGCATAAATGAAATGCAAAAAGACAACGAAGAATAGTTATAATTACGATAATTATAACTCACTGAATAAAACAAATGTCGTGATGTTGGAGCTTGTTGAACACTGTAAAAGATGTGAACATGATAATCTAAATACCAAAATAAGTTACAATTATGCAATGATCATATTATACATTTACATCTAGGAGAGAAGGTAATACCAACTACTTAACAATGACACAAGGCAAACCAAATCAAGAGGGTAAAACAAGGGAGGTATTGACACCACTTGAGCACTTGACATGTCAAGAGAAAGCCTATGCATGGAAACGTTGCCCAAATGTGCCTCGAAAAATGTGATCAATACCTTGGGATATGTGTACTACAACGAGAAGTATGAAAATTCCTCACAAAATGTGACTCCATAGGAACAATCATAGTGTGATCCCCTTGAGTCCCTACCGAAAATGTGGTGAATACATAAGAGGGGTGTTTACACTTAACAATATATATAGGAATGCCAATGCCTTGGGATATGTGTACTATCATGTCAACTATGAAATTGCCCCATGAAATGTGATTCCACATGAACAATCATTGAATCATCTACAAAATTCCCAAGACATAATGTGCGGAATACATAAAAGGGGGTTCCATGCTAAACAAGATAGATAAGAGTAGTGTTAAGCAAGAAGCATAAAAGAAATACAAAAACCCAAGGAAAAATAGTTATAATTAAGATAATTGCAATTCACTAAACAAAACAGATATCTTGATGTTCAAGCTTGTTGAAGGATGTGAAATATGTGAACATGGTAATATCAATACCAAAATAAGATACAATCTTGCAATTGACTATGTTATAGTTTCACCTGTAGGAGAGAAGGTGACATCGGCTACATAGCAAGGATAGGAGGTGAACAAAATCAAGACGAAAAAATAAGGGAGGTATTAACACTAGTTGAGCACCTGGCATGTAAGGAGGATGCCCATGCATGCAAAAGTTTCCCAAATTTCCCTCGAATAATGTGACCAATGCCTTGGGATATGTGTACTACCACCTATGAAAGAACCTTACAAAATGCAACACCACTTAAACAATCATAGAGTCATCCCAAAGAGTCCTTGGCCAAAAAGTGCCGAATCCATAAGAGTGGGGTCCATGCTTAAAAAAATAGATATGAATGGTGTTAAGAAGCAAGCATAAGTGAAATGCATAAAGACCAAGGATGAATAGTTACAAATATTATAGTTATATTTAACAAAAGAGGTGTCTTCATGTTGCAACTTGTTGAAGTATGTGAAAGATGTGAGAATGGTAACATCGCTACAAAAATAGGTTATAATTCTACAATGCTCATGTTAGAGTTTTACCTTAAGGGGGGGTAGAAGGTGACACTGACTCCCTAGCAAGGACATGAGGTGAACTAAATCAAGAAAAAAAAACATGGGACATGTTGAATACTGGAGTAGCACCTGATGATCATGTGACGACTCCATGCCCAAGGATGATCCAGAGGACACTTGTACCATCAGATGTCATCAGCGAACAGAGTTTTTTGACTCTCCTTCTATCTTCTCATCATCTTTCTTCTTTGTACCCAGATTCCACACCCTACGGGGAATTGTAATAAGTGATGCTAGTATGATGTTTCTTGAATTTGT